>CM041214.1:20346488-20516788 GCA_023065735.1 Coffea humblotiana
ATCAGGGGTAATACTCGAGTATACCACAAAGTCGAGGAGCTAACGCTCCACTCGACACACAGTAACCTCATGGCTCGTTACCTAATCGACCGGCCCTTGCCGGCTCGACTCGATAAACGACCATAGAGGCTTGAGCTCAGCTATCACAGTGAGGTCGTATGGCTCATGCCCAAACGACACCAAGCCAAAAGATGAATCAAATTCACAGATATTCAATCAAATTCACAATTATCCAGTAATCAGTTATACAGGTAAGAGGACAAGAGCGATGAAGTACACTCTCGCCTCAATCACAGACACCACAGTTATTCAACCCAAGAATTCAAGTACTCAACCAATTAAACACAAATCATACATAGTACACTCACCACTTCAAGTAAGCAAGTCACAAAGTTTCGCCCAACGGTTGTCCGGAATCACCGGCACGACTACAAGAAACAAGAAACTACAATTGAGACTTGAACACGAGTTGAAGGCCTCTTACGTGAATTACTAAAGCAAAATTCAAATATAGCTCAAGAATGGAAAATATTTCAATTTTAAGGTCAAAGGTGTCAACAACCCCAAAACCTCACACTTTTACACAACCACAACTTAAACGCACGAAACCCTAATTTTCTCGATACTCGGACAGCATTTCCCCTAAATTTCAGCTTTTCCATCCTACAATCAAACATCAATTTCCACCCAAGTCAATCACAATTGCCACAATTCACTCATAGGCTACTCAATAACTTTCATTAGGGCCACAATACCCTTCATCCAAAGCCAATTGCAATCTCAATGATCAATTATAGAAAAGCCCCAAATTCAAAACCATAAAACTGAAATTTTCGTTCAAAACTGAAATTTTCCGCAATTAGCCGTAATTCACATACAAGAGCTCCAATTGGCCCAATATTAAACCATCAATCCAAGGCTAACTAACATTTATCTTTTAAAACAGAAAAATTCCCCAAAAATCAGAAATTTACTCAACTTTCAATTAAACCATCAAATCATCCATAAATCAAGCTATTAAGCCACCATCGGCCACTAATTGAGCATTATTAGAAACAAAAGTTGAGTTTCCAAGCAATATACCTTACTCTTCAACAAAGGTTGTAGCTTAAGGGATTAATCACCAAAACAACTCCACCAAGGCCTTCAAGCTTCCTTAGCAATTGGATTTGGTGGAGGAATTTGAGAATTCAATGGTTGGATTTCAAGATTGAGCAAGAAATGGAAGACAAAAGGTGAAGCTTTCTTTCTTCTTTTCTCTCTAAGAAGTTCGGCCAAAGGGGGGAAGAAAATGAGGTTAATTGGGTCAAAATTGGTTATTTGGTAAAGGTGATCAAAAGTTAGGCAAGTCTTGTCCAATCGGGTCGCGACACGTGTCACCTTTTTAAGTTTTAAACTTATCCTCTTACTCACTAGGGTTAATCCATCTAGGTAATCTCTAATCACCTACTAACACCTAGTAATTAAATCCCTTTACGCAAAAACTTAACCTAATTGGCCGAATTTCTCTCACTTAACGCACTAGCGGGTCCCACATCCACTATTCACTCCAAAAATCTCGTAAATTGACTTATACTAGAAAAATATTTTTTAAAACCCTATTTACTCATAAAAATGTCCA
Organism: Coffea humblotiana; assembly: GCA_023065735.1. Lineage (NCBI taxonomy): Eukaryota > Viridiplantae > Streptophyta > Magnoliopsida > Gentianales > Rubiaceae > Coffea > Coffea humblotiana. Next base: position 20,348,110 of record CM041214.1, read on the forward strand.
GAAAATTTATAGAATCAAGAAAATGTGGAAAACGGGTGCAAGGAAATAAATTAAGACCTAGAAATAAAGAAAATTTACGGGTTCTTACACGTTTGCTGGATTGAAACCCAGAAGATTGCGGAACTTTGGTTGCAGTAGTTTTGCATATGTGCTCATTGAATTTCTATGCTTTTGCCGCTTGTCCTGCGATTTATCTGGTCAGACTTCATTGCATGGGTGTTAGGATAAGTTTTGAGTGATGTGGTTGCAAAATTTCTTTGCTCCTGATGATACCCGCCATTAGTTTCATCAAAAGCCAACTGCGTTTTCTTTCCTTGCGCTTTCCGCATGAATTTTCAATGGCTATGGTGTTCATCAAAGTATGTTGAAGGTGTCTAATGGTTCTGGGTCGATAAGCTTGTTGGTTCTGGGTAGAGATAGTTTGTTAAGATTTGCTGAAGTTCCAAAGCATAAGACAGTTACAAAGCTTTTCCAGAATTGCATGTTTTCCATTCTAAGTTGTTTGGCTTGTTCAGATATTGAGTTTTGTGATTTTGTTATTTAAGATCAAAGCTTTGATGTTTGGTTGAGCCGTTAGTAATGTTTGAATGGAAAAGATTGCATTTAGAAACCCAGAAATTGCAGCTCAAGAAATTAGCGAAAGAAAGAAACACGCGAAGTTGCAGAAAGCTGTGGAATATGAATTGCAGAAACCTTCTTTTCGGCTGCAGAATCATATTATGCTTCGAACCATGCATGCAATAGTTCCCAAAAATTACATTTTTACCCCTCAAACTTCCCCTTATTCTACTATGACCTAGATATTTGGAAAATTTAATCAATTTTGCTCCTTTAACATGTTGTTTTTACTTGGCATGCTTAATTTTATTTTTGGACAGAATATTCATGAGTTTTTGGGATGAAATTTTGAGGTTTATTAGTTTTGAGAAATTTATGATTTTAATTCGGATTTTTAGTGAAATTTTGGGGTATTTTGTGGTTTAATTGTAACAAATGTTTTTTATTCATTTTTTTCGTGAATTTTAGCATTTGGCTTTGATAGGTTTCATCTTAAGCCATTCATTTTATTTTGTTTTAATTTAGATCCCTAATATTTGCAATAATAGTGATTTGACCCCTAAAACTTCTTTAATTCTTTCAATTGAGTCCTTGTTTGTTTTAATTGTTGACTAGGGGTTGTTTACTTTTATTTGAATGCTTTGATTGATTCATTCTCATGTTTATTTCCATTTCTTGTGATTGTTTGTTAATTAAAGTGATGCCTTGACCCTTTTATTGTTTTGGGGGGGTAAATAAGGAAATTCCATTTCATTAGGGCACCAATTCAAGGGAGGTACACTCTATCCCTTATTTTGATTTTTACTTGACCCTATTTGACCCTATGTGACTTTATGTGTTTAATTGCATGCCTTTTGAATGTTTTCATTTCATTTATTTATTTATTCGCTTTATTTGTTTTAATTTTGTATAGTTATTTTAATTTTTGATTATTTGAAAGGCATTTAAATGCCAAGATGTAATAGTTAGGTATTTATTTTATTCTCCCCCCTTTAGATTGTAGTTAGGGCCCCCAAATGTAATAGTTAGGGCTTTATTTGCTTTATTTGCCTTGTGTGTTTTGCATGCCTATGTGTTATATGTTACTCGCTTTCTTAGGGTTTTGCATCTAGATATCATGCTTATTTGCTACGTGTTTATGTGAACTTATGTGTTTATTTGCTTTTTATTAGTTTTACATGATTAGTTAGTTATAAATGAATGCATGTCGTCACCACACTAGTCCAATGCTAGTTGTGGCCCTTTTTTTACGATTCCACACTAGTCCAACGCTAGTTGTGGTCCTATTTCCCGTTTTCCTACTAGTCCAACGCTAGTGAGGACTTATAGATATGGGCTAGTACAACGTTAGACCCTTAGGAGCCATTCGTGCGTTAGATCATGTTTGTGTGATTACACTACATTTTCATGCATATTTTTCACTTTTTAGGGTTTTTATCATTTTTCATGACATCCCCCCTTATATGTATATCCCCTACCCCATGTCCCCTTATATTTATATCCCTTATCCCATATTTCCCCTTATATGTATATTCCTTACCCCTTGGTATGAAAACACGACATTAGACTTGCATTCCATTTAAGAATTAGAACTAGGGTAGATCATTTGCTTGCCTAGATAGGAAATAACCCCTTGAGTATAGGATATGGACGAGTTTGGCTTTCTAACCTTAGCACGCTCGTATTCCCTCTACGAAAGGAAAAATTAAGTCACGAACATTAGTTCCCCATACCCGTTATGATGCATCCCTTTAGGATATGTATATTTGTACATTATTATTTTCCTTTTCTTTTCTTAGAGTCTCCTATTTTTGCACAATTCATGACTTCTTCGAAAGTTTACTTTTGGGCATCGCAATTAATGCGATTTGCATCCAATAACTTCAAAGAGATATTCTGACCCCGATAATTAGGTCTAGATTTGCATTCATGTAAATACCTCCAAAATGTGATAAATTTTTAGGTTAAAATAAGAAAATCCTTGACTAAATCATGCAACTAGCCTTGGTTAGGTTGAAAGGGTGCTTTGAATTTTATCATTGCCTTCCCTTTCTTCAAATGTGACTTCCGAACACTTTTATCTAATTTTTAAAAGACTTGGAGTCGTTTAAAAGGGGTTTTTCTACTTTTTTCTTTAAAAATTCATTTTAGGTGACTTGGTACACCTTAACTCAATACCAAGTGGCGACTCCGATTTTTTTTCAAAAACCCTTTTTAAACTATTATTTTTTGGGTCAAAATCATCGCACTTTTAAGTCCCATTTAGACCCATTTTTCTTATTTATTTTCTTTAAAATTAAAATCATTTTCAATTAAAATTAAATCGAAAATCATTTTTTATAAAACCCGTTATTTTTCTATTAAAAAAAGGGGGGCGACATATGTGAAAGTGGTAAAGAATAATTTAAAAGTGAAGTTTACTGCACTACATGTGCCTCTGCATCCATAAGCTAGGCAGTAGTCAATTGTATCAGTCTCTCTACTCATTTCTAGATATTAATCATTGAATACTTGCCGTTGAATTAGTCAGTGTTATTCCAATGCGACACCTTAAGTGAAACATAAGAATTTTAGCTGATTGTATTATGTAGAGTGTGATAGAATAACTTTTGAGAGGTTAAATATAAAAGGTTACCATAGCTCTACTTCAGCTTCCTGTCTGCATGATGAACATTTTATGATTAAATCAGTGCCTGCGTCACCGGTTTTTCAAACAGTGTACCAAATGTTAACTGCACTCTACGGCATAATCCATGTTGTTTTTTGCTGCAAATCAATTAAAGCTTTTAGTACAATAGTATTTTAATTTTCTGCAAACTTCAAGTGTAAAATAATTATGCTGATTAATTAGAAAAAGAAATTAGACTATTCTTATTGTTCCAAATGAGGTCACTGTATCATGAATTGGTCTTGATGTCTTCTTGATTTGGTGGTAGTAGAGCCAATATTGGATTCTTGTATGCTTTTGCTTCCAGTAAAGCTTTAACTTCTTTCTTTGTGAATGCTATACCTACATTATATTTTTAGGATATGAAGTAATTAGGATGATTAATCGAGGCTTGTAGAGTTAATTATATGTGTGTATGAAGAATTGGCGATATATAAAATACCATTCATGAAGTGGCAATTCGTCATGGACTGGTGGATTGATGAGAATTTATGATAATCCAATTGTTGTTAATAAGAGACTTGTTAAAGTAGAAAATTAAACAAAAGTGGAAATAAATGGCTCAAGTGTCACTTTGTTAGTTCTGCAAGTTAATCAAATCTGAGAGAAATTAGACCTGAGATGTTTACAAAGTTTTAATCATTACAATTGTATCCAGTGTAGACACCAAAATTTTCTCAATTTTAAGTGTACTATATTTTATTTTTCACCTTAAATTGCTTGAATACTTATTTTAATTTTTGTTTTGTAGGTTTGCCATAAAAAAAAAAGAAAATCAAAAGAAAAATCGATGCTCAAAATTTGGAATTTTTTATAGAGACTTTTCTTGTGTTACAAAACCCAACCAAAAAACCCAAGCTAGATTTTTTCCTTCTTTCTCCCCAAGGTTTGGGTAGTACAAGGACAATTCATCACATCCCAAATTCTATCCTTTAACAGCTACAAAAATGGATCAAAGGGAATGGGAATGAGACACATAATCATACTTTATCCTAACAGTCAATTCTAGGTTTTAGAATTTTTGTCCTATATAAACATAAAACAACCCCATAAAACAGGGACCCCTCCCTCGTGTGAGATCCCGGATTCCTAATTTTCTCAAATAAATTAAATATGGATAATTATAGTAGCTATTGTGTGAAAAATGTATTTTTACCATATGTTTTAATTTTCAAAAGGTATTTTGCATACCAAAAGTGAAAAATTTAATTGAATCATTAAAAACCTACTTTCAAAAACTAAACCTTTAAGTTTAAATTAAATTCAACCAACTAATATTTTCGTGATTGTATGTGCATGCATGCATGTTTAGTACGGGGGTTCGAGTGATTAGTACTTTGGGTTAGTGTGCTTAAGTTTTAATTAAACTAAGTTAGTGCATTAAGTGGATATTAAGTTAGTAGGACATAAGACAAAACAAACAAAGCCAACACCAAGAACAAGCTGCCGTGAGCTAGGAGAAGAAAGAAAGAAGCTTGATATTGTTGACTCAAATGTTTAGCAACTTGACCAAACAACACCTAAGGAAAAACTTAGCATTTAAGCTTTCAGCTAGCATGAAATCGGGCAGCCTTGAAACTGAAACATTCCAGCTAGAACCGTGGAGAACAAAGGGAGAAAAGAGAGGAAAAACTAGAAAAAATTTGCTGCTTCATCCACCTTGACCACCGATCATCTTAGCTTGAAAAATAGGAAGAAGATTTGGCACTAGGAACTTGAAGAACTTGAGTTCACAACTTCAACTTGAGGTAAATATCTTGTTCTCACTTGCTGGAAATTCGGATTTGGGAGCTTAAAGCTGGAATTAATTGATGTTTGAGCTTTGTTAATGATATTCCTTAGTTGTTTGGATGATTTCATGGTTTGGTTTTCATGATTTTTGGGGTTAATCTCAACCGGCCAGCTTAAGGTTAAGAGGTAAAATTGGTTTCCTAGCTCTTGATTCTTGTGATATAACTTGAATTGATGATTGAAAATTGAATGTACTGAGTTAAGAACTAATTTGGATGGTTGGAATTTCGTTGGTATGAAGTTGATTGAATGAACTCCCAGAAATTTCATTTCTATTTTAGTTTCTGTCCGAATGTGTTCTGGATATTCGAATATGATGGAGGCTGAATTAGCCTTGGCACAAAACATGAAAGTTGTATAGAATTGAGTGAGGAATCTACCTGTAAATTTTCAGCTCAATCGGAGCAACGTAGAGTGTGAAATGACTATTTTGCCCCTGGTTCCCTGTTTCTGCCAAAACTGGAAATCTGTCTCTGTAAATGGCTCATTTAGCTGGGAAGATGAATGAATTGGTTGTCGATGTCTTCTTAAGAATTTTAGCCTTGCAACTTAGGTTTCTAATGGCTTTGGAATTACCTGAATCGGAGTTGGGTGTGCTGAGTTATGATTAACTGAATCAGGACTGTCAGTATTTGTGTCAGTGAGCTTCGAACTGGAAAATCTGGGGGCTGTTTTGGTAAATTTGACCTAGTTAGGGTGAGAACTGGGTTAAGATGTCTTCATGAGAATTGTAGATCTATGTCTTACCTTCGAAATGGTATATTTTTTGTTTCAATACGATAAGTGTAGCTCCAGTTTTGCTTAAATTCCTAAATGGTGACAGGGACGCACTATAATGTTCTTCGTGGTTTAGGAGTTGGATTCGGACAAGAATCAATTTGTGGTGAATGGGGATCATGAGCGGTGATTGGTGAGTGATTCCAAACTATTTTCGCCCCTGCTTCTTGAACTGTATATGATAACTGATTTTGAACTCTTTTATTGACAAATGTTTGCCGATACTAAAAGTCTTTGTTAAATGGATTTGCGAACTGTACTTCCTTAATTGGATATGTGACTTTCCACTGTTCGATTGGCTTGGTGCTAATGTGATACAATGCTCAATGTGCTTATGTGGTTATATGAGACTTAGGTGAGGGTGTACCTTATCGCACTCGCTTTAGGTCTCATTACTTGTTCTTTATTAGCTATTGTGGAATGTGATTTGTACTGAGATTGTATATTGATTGTGTAATGTGATGTAATGTGCATGTGGGCTGGTCACTTGTTGTGGGTAAACACCCCACCTCCTGGAGGGGTGTTGAGGTTCCTTGACCTACGGGCTTGGACTCTTCACTTGTTGTGGGTAACACCCCACCTCCTGGAGGGGTGACTATGCCCGGTCTCTAGGTTAGACGGACTATTCGAGCCGGCTGGGGTTTGGTCGAAGTCAGTCCAATGCTAACTTTGGGATCAAACTACTGAACTGTACTGTACTGTTATCCCGGGTGGCCAGTAGGCTATAAACTCGAGAGGTCTGAGCTGCCAGTGGGCTATAAACTCAGGCTGTACTGAACTGTTATTGAGTTGACTGGCCAGTGTGGTGATAAGGTGAACGGGTGGAGTGAAGTGGAGTTCTACGGATTATTGGTTGATGGAGTGTCAACAGGTGACCTAAATTGGAAAGTGGAATTGGCTTTGGAGCCATCCCTGTCCTTTTATTGTATTGTTACATTTCTGCTATTGATTTGTTACCTAATGACTGGTTATCTGATATTGTATAATTGTCTCCTTGGGATTTGTTTGGCATTTTAAACCAAGTATTGTGCAATGATTTGAAAGACTCAAATGCTTTATGAAATGATTTGGAAACTAATGTTTTGACTAAATGCGAATTTGATCACTGTTTTCAATAGATCCCCTATCATTCTCATTGAGCTTTTGGCTCACCCCTCCCAAAATTATTTTAGTGCCTTGCAGGAATCGAGAATGGACGAGCGCAAGTGTGGCTTGGATTTGGATTGTATATTTTATTTGTATTTTCTTATTTGTATTTTCTTGGAATGTATTTGGATATAATTATGTATTTATTGATATTCTTGGTTGTATATAATGAGGACTTCGGATGTATATATGGTATTTATTGGAGTTAAAGTGTAATATCGGTCGAGGTCACTATCGAGTCCCGGCGAGAGTTGGACAGACGGTCCGCCGAACCCTCGGATTGCCCCAGGGAGAGGTGGGGTCGTCACACCTCGGCTCTTCTTCTCTAGCTCTCAATTTCACAAAATCTCACAACAAGACAACTCCAACTCCCAAAAAAAAATTTCTCCACACAACAAACAACTCTCGACTATTTCTCTCTCCATCTTTCTCAAAAACTTCTCACTGGCACACTCCAACTCTTTCTAATCGCTCTTGATGCCTCGGATCTCCCAAAATTTCACACATAAGCACATATCATATAAGCAACAAAGTGTATCTCTGGCTAGAGTTTTTTCCCATTATTTCTCTCTCTTAATTATTTTTCACAGTTGATTAATTAGGCTAATAATTCGTTAGCGTTTAATTCTCGAAACCCCCATTTCTCTTTGACTTGAAAAGGATCGAACTTTTTCTAGTCCCTGAGGATACGACTCTACTTGCCCTATATACAAATTAAAAATTTCTCGTGAATAAATTCTGGTATATCGGATTTAGCAAAGTCTTTGTAACTAGGGTGAACTTAGTAACCCATTGCACATCCAAAATCCCTGCTCCAGTACTAGAATTGATTCGAAATTGCTTTTGTTGGCAACTAGGATTATCATTATTATTATTGCACCGGCTCGACACCTGTCAATTTTTGGCGCCGTTGCCGGGACTAGTGCCTGAATTATTTGTTTCTTTTTGGTATTTTTGTTAGTTTATGCTTCGCTCTTCCCGTACAGGTGAATTGATAGACGATCCTGAGGTTGAGAAGACAGTGTGTAGGCTGAGAAAAGAGACCAGAAATCACAGGGACGAACAGTCATCTACTGCATCCCCCGGGCTTAATTTGGCAACTGGACTAGTAGAATCTTCAACTAACTATTCAAGTGACTCGGGACGAGAAGAGAATACCATGGCCAATAACAGGACTTTAAGGGAGTTTGGCTGCTCCTGAGTTAACCCAACAACCATTATGCATTACTTTTCCAAATTTAGCTGAAAATAGTTCTTTTGAATTGAAATCTGGCTTGATTACCTCTTGCTCTCTTTTCATGGTCTTTCAGGTGAAGAACCCCACAAACACCTCCAAGAATTTGATGTGGTCTGCTCGAGTATGAAGCCTCCCGGGTTACTGAGAAACAATAAAGCTTAGATCATTTCCATTTTCCTTAAAGACGCAGCAAAAGACTGGCTATATACCCTACCAGTGTGAGGACTTGTAAAATCCTTTATATTTTTCTTAAAATTCCCATTAATTTGGAAATTAATACTTTACAATAGCTGTACTACTCATTCACCTCTCTATTAGCTATAATTAACCATAGAACCAAGGGTTTCCTTTTTCGTTCATCATTAAGAGAAACTAGGGTTTTCACGTCCTTTCGTAGTGTAAGTAATCGGTACGGAGTGTGTACTAAATTTAGTGATTAAGAGTGATTTTTAGATGATATTAAATGTGTGATTAGAAGTAATAATAATAAGTTAATGAATAGTAAGAAAACAAACCCTAGTACGTGCGGTTTAAAGGGAAATGATTGGAACCGACGGGTACCGTTCGTTACCGAGTGAGTGCACCACCTGAACACTACTTTCTTACCTTAATAGCCTTGCTTTTATTTCAATTAATTAACCCTAAAATATCTCTTACACTAGCCCACAATTTTTGACCAAAGAAAGAAGAGAAAAGTCTAGAAAAGCCAAGTGTCATGAAACCTATGGAAGGTGGACTTTGACCTAATTCTCACCTTTACTAAATAACAAATTTTGATCAAAATCATCTTCATTTCTTCACTAAGCTAGCCAAAATTTTGAGGGAGAGAAAGGAGAGAGAAACTTCATCTTGCACCATTTATTCTTGCTCTAATCTTGAATTCCAACCATAAATCTTGCAAACCACTCCATAAAAGTGCTAGTTAAGGTAGTTTCCAAGGTGTTTGTGGAGTTAATTTGGGAGGAAGAAGCCTAAGCTATCATCTTTGTTGAGGATAAAGGTACTTTGGACAAGAAACTTTCTTTCTTTCATATATGTGTGAATTAGTGGGTTATAGTTGCCATATGTGTAGCTTTATGAGAATATTTCTTGGTTTGAAGTAGTTTATGGTAAATTTCAGTTTTAAGGTGAAAATTCTGGTCACATGTGATGCTTGAGGGTTGTTCATGTTATGATAGCCTGGTTATGTGTAAAATTGAAGCCTTTATATGTTGTTTTGGTTTGCTTACAAGAATTTCAGCTTGTGTGGTTGAATTCCAGCTTTGGGGATTGAAGTTGCCCTGTTCTGGCTAGTGTTATCCGGCCATGATGGAGGACGAATTGGGCTTAGGTCAAAACATGAAAGTTGTAGAGAATTGAGGGTAGATTATTCCTGTAAATATTCAGCTCAATCGGAAGCATGATAGCTTGTGAAATGACTATTTTACCCCTACTGCCCTGTTTCTGTCAAAAATGATAATCAGCCTCTGTAATTGGCTCGTTTGGCTGGGAAGATGAATGAATTAGCTTTTAATGCCTTCTTAAGAATTGTATCCTTGTATCTTAGCGTTTGAATGTCTTTGGAATCAACTGAATCGGAGTTGTGTGTGCTGAGATATGATTTGAATAAATCAGGACTGCTAGTTGAATTTCACAGTGAGTTTCGAACTGGAAATCTGGGGCTGTTTGGGTAAATTTGACTAGGTTAGGTTTGAGAACTGGGTTGCGGTGTCTTTAATAATAATGTTAGAGATATGTCTTTAGCTTCGTAACGATATAAATTTTACCTCAATCTGATAGGTGTAGCTTCGTTGTGACCAATACGCTAAAAGATGTCAAACCTGCCATTTTGTTCCTTGTCTAAACCTTAATTCCGGTCACTTTTCTAGCTTGGTTTTGTAATTGAATGACTTTTAGCCTAGTTGAACGGCTATTATAATGAGATTATTTGTGTGTGATTTTGGGGGCTGATTGAGGAAAATAATGAAGCCATAAATGGCTGGAAAATAGGTAAATACAAAGGGCGCGCTGCCCAAATTTGCACTCAAATGGCAATTTCAAAATTTTAGGAGCGGGCATATGTTTTACGACTAATTTACTCATGTCTTTTGGGCTAAATATACTCTTTCACTCCAAAATATACTTATACCTTGTACTATTAGTTTATTCGGATTTTCCTTGATTCACTTAATCTTGGGTTGGTTGAACCGTAATATTTTTTTATGATTATTCTTAGGGTTTCTTGGTGATTAAAGGTGTTATCCGGAGGGAACTTTGGACGTTATTTTGCTTATATAGGTGAGTGTTCTATATACGTTTTGTTTCTAATGACTATGGGAATTGTTATGACTATTTGGATTGTTACTTGAATAAGTGATTGATGTACGTTATGTTTCCATTGACTATGTGGCTGGTTGTGATTCTTCATTAAATGTTAAATGTTCTCAATGATTGCTAAAAAAATGATTTTTGTTAGGCGAGTGTGTACTTTATCGCACTCGACCTAAATGAACGTGAAATTTTCAATGATTGAATGATTAAATGCTACTTGTTCATGGATGTAAGCCTTCTGGCTGAATTGGGCCTTTGCCCTTCGTACCGGTCGACTCGAGCCAGAAGCGGACTCGGTCGGGCGACTAGTGACCCCTGGGTGAATGTTTGGTATACTCGAGTATGACCACGTTGTCGGGTGGAGACTGGCCAATGAATTGCCAGAAGGGGAAATGGAAATGAATGAACGAATGACAAGAACAATGAAGGAGTTTTCACTTACAAACAATGTTTTTAATGACTGGAGGAATAAGGGAAATGATAGGCGAATGAATGAACGAATGGCTCCTCGTGAGCATGTATCCTTTTAATGAATGTGTTACCATTGCTTTATATTGCAATTGTTTCCTGGATTACTTGTTATTACATGATTAATGTCCTTGTTAATTGTTTGTTCTGTATATAGAACCTCGCTGGGCTAGTAGCTCATTCCACGCCATTTGGTTTTCCTTACAGGGGTTACGAGCAAGGGCGGAGAGACTTGTATAGAAATGTTTTGGCTTTTGTACTCGCTCTAGTACCTGGATAGGGTTCGATTGTATTGGGAACTGAGAACTTTTGTTATATTTGGGATTGTATATCTGGTTGAGATTGGAATGAATGTAAGTATATATATTTCAAGGTTGGGAACTGTTTCGTCTTTCCTCGAGACTGCTATCTTATTTTGTTTGAAGAGAGTGGTTGAGTCCTGGCGAGAGCTGGGCAGGCGGTCCGCCGAACCCTTTGGTTCGCCTTAGGGGAAGGTGGGGCCGTTACAGGTGGTATCAGAGCCACTTCGCGTGGTCTTTGCGTGGAGTGAGCTTGGGCCAAGTGGTGGTTATGGTCCTGATTCCGTGAATAAGTATGAAGGACTAGGTGCTCTTTTGAGCATAAGTTATGAATCATGAATTGTTGTAGGTTTAAATCTTTATCATGGTACTTGAGGACAATAGATATGTACGTCAGGTAGGAATCTCGATTGTAGATAATTTACTCTTGGGACTGGCCAGCTCGAGTGGTGAATTATCTCGGATTCTTGTACCCGAGTATGCGGGAGTTGAGGGCAATACTAAGAATTTGTGATCTTTATTGTGGGGGAGCAGGAATGGGCTAATGTTTGGTAGGAGTAAGTGCCAGGGGTTAACGGACGTCTAGTTCGGATGGTAAGGGAAGTGAGAGATCGGACGGGAAGTGTTTTAGCTGAGTGTGGAACGGCATGTTATGTTTTCTTCTTGTTTTGCCCCTGTATTGCTACTGTGTATATTTGGCTTGTAGCTTTTCAATTTGACTTGATTTCGTTTAACTTGATATGTTTCCTTGCATATTTGGTGTGTTATATCTTGCCATTCTAGTCAATTACTTTGTTTGCATACTAAATCACCCTTTTGAAAAAAAAAGAGAGAGAAAAGGGTATGGAGGGGAGACGTAGTCGTGGACGTGGAGCTAGTCGGGGCCGTGGGGCTAGACAAGCTCAAGAACCAAGAAATGAAAGAGAAACAACAGTTGAGCAAGATCTTGGGCTGAGGATTGAGGCAGGAGACCAAGTAGCGACGGCGATCCAACAAATGACAAATATCCTAGCGCGATTGGTAGATCAACAAGGTCAAATGCCAGTGAATCAACCCCAGAACCCCGAGATAGGAGAGGATAGGGCTCTGGAGCTGTTTCAAAAATTTGTACCTCCTAAATTCCTTGGAGGGCCTGATCCAGATGTAGCTGAACAGTGGTTAGAGGCAATGATTAACATCTTCGCAGCCTTGAACTACACAGAGCAACGACAGGCGAACTTTGCTGTATTCCAATTCGAAGGACCGGCCCGAGCATGGTGGAATGTTATTAGGGCAAAATGGGAAAGAGAACAGACTGCTTGGACATGGGTGAACTTTATAAGGGGAATTCAACGAGAAGTACCTCCTACCTTTGGTTCAAGAAAGGAGAGAGGATGAATTTATTAAGTTACGTCAGGGAACCCAGAGTGTGGCCGAATATAAGACTAAATTTACTAAACTGTCTAAGTTTGCTTCCGAATTGGTGGTTACGGAGGCGGAGAAGAGTGAGACGGTTTATACAAGGTTTGAATTTGGAAATCCAGGAAGCTTTAGCGGCGGTTCAAATTAACACTTTTACGGAAGCTCTCGAGAAGGCGCAGAGAATTGAGGATGCGAAAGCACAAGTAAAAGCTTTTCAAACGCGAAAAAGAAGCACTTCTAGTAGTGTATCTGAGGAATCTAGAGAAAAAGATAACGCCCTCCAAAATACAAAAAGTGAACCATTTACCTCAACTACCCTGGACATTAGGAGCACAAGATGAATGGTCTGCAAAAGGAGGTCAACTAGGACAAGAGGAGATTTCTCGACAAGGCCAAACTGTAGTTCCTCGTTTGGCTTGCGGATATTGTGGGAAGGCAAACCACACTGAGAGTGATTGCTGGAGGAAAGGGCGGAAGTGTTTGATCTGTGGAAGTAGCAATCATCAACTTAGCAATTGCCCGAAGAAACAGCCACGAGAGAATAGCACTCAATCAGTGGGTGGAACCAAACCAAAACAATCCAATGAAAGAGGTAACCGAACAAAAGTACCAACTCAGGTATATGCCGTAGACCAACAACAAGCTCCGGGGTCATATGAGGAAACGGAAGGTAAAATTTCGAGAACGAAATATTCTTAAGGGGGAGAGTATGTGAGAACTTGTAAAATCCCTTATATTTTTCTTAAAATTCCCTTTAATTTGGAAATTAATACTTTACAATAACTGTACTACTCATTCACCTCTCCATTAGTTATAATTAACCATAGAACCAAGGGTTTCATTTTTCTTTCATCATTAGAGAAACTAGGGTTTTCACGTCCTTTCGTAGTGTAAGTAATCGGTACGGAGTGTGTACTAAATTTAAGTGATTAAGAGTGATTTTTAGATGATATTAAATGTGTGATTAGAAGTAATAATAATAAGTTAGTGAATGGTAAGAAACAAACCCTAGTACGTGCGGTTTAAAGGGAAATGATTGGAACCGACGGGTACCGTTCGTTACCGGGAGTGAGTGCACCACTTGAACACTACTTTCTTACCCTTAATAGCCATGCTTTTTATTTCAATTAATTAACCCTAAAATATCTCTTACACTAGCCACAATTTTTGACCAAAAGAAAGAAGAGAAAAGTCTAGAAAAGCCAAGTGTCATGAAACCTATGGAAGGTGGACTTTGACCTAATTCTCACCTTTACTAAATAACAAATTTTGATCAAAAATCATCTTCATTTCTTCACTAAGCTAGCCAAAATTTTGAGGGAGAGAAAGGAGAGAGAAACTTCATCTTGCACCATTCTTCTTGCTCTAATCTTGAATTCCAACCATAAATCTTGCAAACCACTCCATAAAAGTGCTAGTTTAAGGTAGTTTCCAAGGTGTTTGTGGAGTTAATTTGGGAGGAAGAAGCCTAAGCTATCATCTTTGTTGAGAATACAAAGGTACTTTGGACAAGAAACTTTCTTTCTTTCATATATGTTGTGAATTAGTGGGTTATAGTTGCCATATGTGTAGCTTTATGAGAATATTTCTTGGTTTGAAGTAGTTTTATGGTAAATTTCAGTTTTAAGGTGAAAATTCTGGTCACATGTGATGGCTTGAGGGTTGTTCATGTTATGATAGCCTGGTTATGTGTAAAATTGAAGCATTTATATGTTGTGTGGTTGAATTCCAGCTTTGGGGATTGAAGTTGCCCTGTTCTGGCTAGTGTTATCCGGCCATGATGGAGGACGAATTGGGCTTAGCTCAAAACATGAAAGTTGGTATATAATGGAGTGTAGATTATTTCTGTAAAGTTTTAGGCTCAATCAGAGCATGATAGCTTGTGAAGGACTATTTTACCCCTGCTGCCCTGTTTCTGTCAAAAATGATAATCAGCCTCTGTAATTGGCTCGTTTGGCTGGGAAGATGAATGAATTAGCTTTTAATGCCTTCTTAAGAATTGTATCCTTGTATCTTAGCGTTTGAATGGCTTTGGAATCAACTGAATCGGAGTTGTGTGTGCTGAGATATGATTGAATAAATCAGGACTGCTAGTTGAATTTCACAGTGAGTTTCGAACTGGAAAATCTGGGGCTGTTTGGGTAAATTTGACTAGGTTAGGTTGAGAACTGGGTTGCGGTGTCTTTATAATAATTGTAGAGATATGTCTTAGCTTCGTAACGATATAAATTTTACCTCAATCTGATAGGTGTAGCTTCGGTTGTGACCAATACGCTAAAAGATGTCAAACCTGCCATTTTGTTCCTTGTCTTAAACCTTAATTCCGGTCACTTTTCTAGCTTGGTTTTGTAATTGAATGACTTTTAGCCTATTGAACGGCTATTATAATGAGATTATTTGTGTGTGATTTTGGGGGCTGATTGAGGAAAATAATGAAGCCATAAATGGCTGGAAAAAAGGTAAATACAAAGGGCGTGCTGCCCAAATTTGCACTCAAATGGCAATTTCAAAATTTTAGGAGCGGGCATATGTTTTACGACTAATTTACTCATGTCTTTTGGGCTAAATATACTCTTTTCACTTCCAAAATAATACTTATACCTTGTACTATTAGTTATTCGGATTTTCCTTGATTCACTTAATCTTGGGTTGGTTGAACAGTAATATTTTCTTATGATTATTCTTAGGGTTTCTTGGTGATTAAAGGTGTTATTCGGAGGGAACTTTGGACGTTATTTTGCTTATATAGGTGAGTGTTCTATATACGTTTTGTTTCTAATGACTATGGGAATTGTTATGACTATTTGGATTGTTACTTGAATAAGTGATTGATGTACGTTATGTTTCCATTGACTATGTGGCTGGTTGTGATTCTTCATTAAATGTTAAATGTTCTCAATGATTGCTAAAAAAATGATTTTTGTTAGGCGAGTGTGTACTTTATCGCACTCGACCTAAATGAACGTGAAATTTTCAATGATTGAATGATTATATGCTACTTGTGCATGAATGTAAGCCTTCTGGCTGAATTGGGCCCTTGCCCTTCGTTACCGGTCGACTCGAGCCAGAAGCGACTCGGTCGGGCGACTAGTGACCCTGGGTGAATGTTTGGTATACTCGAGTATGACCACGTTGTCGGGTGGAGACTGGCCAATGAATTGGCCAGAAGGGGAAATGAAATGAATGAACGAATGACAAGAACAATGAAGGAGTTTTCACTTACAAACAATGTTTTTAATGACTGGAGGAATAAGGGAAATGATAGGCGAATGAATGAACGAATGGCTCCTCGTGAGCATGTATCCTTTTAATGAATGTGTTACCATTGCTTTATATTGCAATTGTTTCCTGGATTACTTGTTATTACATGATTAATGTCCTTGTTTAATGTTTGGTTCTGTATATAGAACCTCACTGGGCTAGTAGCTCATTCCACGCCATTTGTTTTCCTACAGGGGTTGCGAGCAAGGGCGAGAGACTTGTATAGAAATGTTTTGGCCTTTGTACTCGCTCTAGTACCTGGATAGGGTCGATTGTATTGGGAACTGAGAACTTTTGTTATATTTGGGATTGTATATCTGGTTGAGATTGGAATGAATGTAAGTATATATATTTCAAGGTTGGGAACTGTTTCGTCTTTCCTCGAGACTCTATCTTATTTTGTTTGAAAAGAGTGATCGAGTCCTGGCGAGAGCTGGGCAGGCGGTCCGCCGAACCCTTTGGTTCGCCTTAGGGGAAGGTGGGGCCGTTACAACCAGCAGGTAATATCACAACATGGGTGCAGTTGACGAAGAAATTTCTAGAAAATTACTTTCCTGCTTCTCAGGCTACCAGTTTAAGAAAGGAAATATACGATATCAAGCAAAACCCCAGGGAATCCTTGTACGGGTATTGGGATAGGTTCAATAAATTGTGTACTAGATGTCCTCAACATCAAATTAGTGAACAATTATTGATCCAATATTTTTATGAAAGGTTCCAATGGTCTAATCGGAACATCATTGATGCTGCAAGTGGTGGAGCATTAGCGAACAAGACTCCTAGAGAGGCATGGAAGCTAATCGAGGAAATGGTAGAGAATTTGCAACAATTTGGTTCCCGCGAGAATACACCCATCCATAGAGTGAACGAGGTGGACGTGTTATCTATTTAGCAACAATTGTCTGAACTGACATCTTTTGTTCGACAACTAGCTATGAGAATTCTCAAGAAGCTAAGATGTGTGGAATCTGTACCAACATGGGGCACTCTACAGAGACGTGTCCAATGCTGCAAGAAGAGGGGGAGGAACAGGTGAAAATGGCTGGTGCCGTGCCCGCGCCCCGTAGGCAGTATGACCCTTACTCGAACACCTACAATCAAGGGTGGAGGGATCATCCCAATTTCAGCTATGGGAATAGGCAACAGAATTCCTTTCAGAATCGCCCCCCAGGATTCCAACAATCATATCCGCCAAAACCTCAACCCACCTCTTCTTGTTCGTCAGGTACATCTTTGGAGGACATAGTTAAAAGGTTGGCCTCTAGCACCTTGCAGTTCCAGCAAAAGACAGACTCCAGTATACAGAATCTGCAGATGCAAATGAGTCAATTAGCAACAGCAGTCAACCATTTGGAAGCCAAGGTGGATGGGAGATTACCTTCACAACTTGAGGTGAACCCAAAAAACGTGAGTGTTATGATTCTTAGAAACAGGAAGGAAATCAAGGGCCCCAAACCAGTGGGTTCCAAAGATAAAAATGAGGAACAAATTGAGAAAGAGTTGGAAGAAGAAGGAATGGAAAAGACAACTCCTGATGTAATCTCTGACTCTATGGTTAAAGTTAAAACTAATCCACCACCTTTTCTTAGTAGGTTGAAGAAGCCAAGGAAGCAAGATAAGGAGAAAGAGATCCTAGAGGTGTTTCACAAAGTGCAAGTAAACATCCCTCTATTGGACGCGATCAAGCAAGTACCCAAGTACGCAAAGTTCTTAAAGGATCTGTGCGTTAATAAAAGAAAGTTGAGAGGAGATGAAAGAATTTATGGTAGGGGAGAACGTATCAGCAGTGCTACAAAAGAAACTACCGCCAAAATGTAGGGATCCAGGTATGTTTCTCTATCTCATGTGGAATAGGGAATACTAAGATTAGAGTGCGATGCTAGATTTAGAAGCGTCAATTAATGTGATGTCAAAGAGTATTTACACATCTTTAAATCTATAACCATTAAAGGAAATTGGGATCATAATTTAGTTAGCGGACCGTACTACTGCATACCCCGAAGGGCTAATTGAAGATGTTTTGGTCCAAATTAATGAATTAGTGTTTCCTGCTGATTTCTACATAATTGACATGCATGATGAACGCTCCCCAAATCTCTCACCTCTTATAATAGGGAGACCCTTTCTGAGCACTGCCAACACAAAATTGATGTAAAAAGGGGTACCCTTACAATGGAATTTGATGGGGAGGTGGTTCGTTTTAATATATTTGACGTTATGAAATATCCCCCTGAATCCCACTCTGTTTTGCTGCAAATGTAATTAATCCTGTGGTCCAGGAAGTTTTTTGAGTTGAATGGCAGAGATGAGTTAGAGGTTGCTCTAACCAAGCATCTTGAGTTGGAAGCAACTTATGATGTGGAGTTAAGTGCGGAGTTGAAGCACATAGTTGGAGCATTGCAATCACTAGCATCTACTACAAGTAGGTACGACCTTGCACCCCTATTTATATCTGAATCTCATCAGAAGTTGTTACCTTTTGTGGTGTAGGCGCCAGCAGTGGAATTAAAGTCTCTGCCAAATCATCTCAAATATGCATACCTTGGTGATGGGAAGACTCTTCCGGTCATAATTTCGGCTAAATTATCAGTCGTACAAGAGGAAAAGTTGATAAGGGTGCTACAGGAACACAAGGAGGTGGTAGGATGGTCCATTGCTGATATCAAAGGCATAAGTCCTTCCTTGTATATGCATCAGATTAGGCTTGAAGAGGACACAAAGCTGGTGCGACAAGCACAAAAGAGGTTGAACTCTATGATGATGGAGGTGGTGAAAAAAAATACTCAAATTTCTCACGTGGAGATAATTTTTGCTATCTCCGATAGTCAATGGGTTAGCCCGGTACAAGTAATCCCGAAGAAAGCTAGAATAACGGTAAAAACAAACCATGAAGGTGAACTTGTTCCAGTTCGCAAGCCTACCGGACGGCGTCAGTGCATCGACTACTGCAAACTTAACGCAATGACCAAAAAGGATTATTACCCCCTTCCCTTTATTGATCAGATGATTGAACGATTGGCATGTCGTGCTTACTATTGCTTATTGGATAGCTTTTCAGGTTACTTCCAGATTGCCATAGCACCAGAGAACCAAGGAAAAACAACGTTCACATGCCCATTTGGTACATTTGCCTATAGAAGAATGCCCTTCGGACTGTGTAATGCCCCTGCAACGTTCCAGAAGTGTATGGTAAGTATCTTTTCTGAGTATGTGGAGAAAGTCATAGAAGTATTTATGGATGATTTTAGTGTATATGATGACAGTTTTGACAAGTATCTTGATAATTTGACCTTCATTTTAAGAAGGTGTATTGAAACTAACCTAATACTTAATTGGAAAAAATGCCATTTTATAGTCGAACATGAGATAGTTTTGGGTCATGTGGTATCATCTAAGGTCATTGAAGTAGACAAAGCCAAGATAGATCTTATAGTTTCCCTACCTTACCCCGCAAGCATGCGGGAAGTGGCGTTTTTTTTTTTGGACGTGCAGGTTTCTATCGCATGTTTATTAAAGACTTTTCGAAAATTGGAGCCCTATTGTTCCGACTCCTGCAAAAAGATGTACCATTCGAATTCAGTGATGATTGCAAGAGGCGTTCCGATAAGTTGAAAGAGTTATTGACCTCACCACCGATTATCCAACCCCCCGAACTGGAGTCTCCCGTTCGGAAATCATGTGTGATGCAAGTGACATTGCAGTGGATGCGGTCTTGGGACAAAAAGTGGGAAAAACTGCTCATGCAATCTATTACCGCCTTCCAAGGGCATTGAATGGATCCCAGTTGAACTACTTCACACAGAAAATGAGTTTTTAGCTGTTAATTTTTGCCCTTAAGAGAAATTTAGATCTTACTTGTTAGGAGTTAAGGTAATTGTGTACTCTGATCATGCAGCATTGCGGTATTTTGATGGTCAAGAAGGAAGCTAAGCCAAGGTTGAATTCGGTGGATATTGCTGCTACAAGAGTTCGATCTAGTAATTCGAGAATAAAAAGAGGGTGGAGAATCTTGTGCTGATCATTTGAGCAGGCTACCTACTGCCGAAGGATGACTTTCCTTTGCGGGAGGACTTTTCCTGATGAGCATTATTTTCTGTTTGATTAATCTCTTCCTTGGTATGCAGATATAGTTAACTATCTGGTCATTAATCAGTTACCTGCAGGTTGGTCAAAGGCGAAAAAAGACAAACTTAAGAGTTGATTGCTAAATACTACATATGGGACGACCCATTATGTCTGGAAGAATTGTGCAGATCAAGTTGATGCGGAGATGCGTGAGTGAAAAGTGAATTTACTTCTATTTTAATTTTTTGCCATTCTCTATATATGTGAGGGTCATTTTAGACAAAAAAGAACAGCCCGTAAGGTTTTAGATAGTGGTTTTTATTGGCCTACCCTATTCAAAAGATGCATACTTGTTCTGTAAATCTTGTGATAAATATCAAAGATTAGGTAAGCTCTCCCGTAGAGATCAAATGCCTCAAACCCCCATGCTCTTTTATGAAGTTTTTGATGTTTGGGGTATTGATTTATGGTCCCTTTCCATCTTCTTATGGTCTTCTGTATATTTTATTAGTCGTTGACTATGTATCAAAGTGGGTGGAATCAAATGCCACCCGGACTAATGAAGTAGTTGCAGATTTTGTAAGATCTCACATCTTTGCTCGTTTTGGAATGCCAAGAGCCATGGTCCGTGGTCGAGGAAAGCATTTTTGTAATCGGGTGATTGCAGCTCTATTCCGTAAATATGGTGTCCTCCACAAGGTTTCTACGTCATATCACCCTCAAACAAATGGGCAAGCTGAGATTTCAAACAAGGAGATTAAATCCATCTTGGAGAAAACGGTTCGCCCTGATCCGGAAAGATTGGAGTTCAAGATCGGAGGATGCACTTTGGGCGTATAGGACTGCATACAAAACGCCTATTGGAAGGTCTCTCTATAGGTTGGTATTTGGGAAGTCATGCCATCTTCCTATTGAATTGGAGCATAAGGCATTTTGGGTGGTCAAACAATGTAATATGGACTTGGTTGAAGCGGGAGTGCAGAGGAAGCTTCAATTGCAAGAATTGGAAAAATTAAGGAATAAAGCATATGAAAATACCATGATCTACAAAGAGAGAAACAGGGTTTTTCAATGATCAACAAATTTCACGGAAAACTTTTGAAATTGGGCAAAAAGTCCTTCTCTATCATTCCAAACTTAAGCTCTTCCCAGGTAAATTACGCTCTCGTTGGATAGGTCCATTCGTTATTACTAATGTCTTTCACTATGGTGCAGTTGAAATTCAAATTTTGAAAACGGAGAAGAAATTCGTGGTGAATGGTCATCGCCCTTAAACCCTACTATGACGGCTTTACAGTAGAAGAAGTCGAATTCATGCATCTTGAGGATCCCATCTATACAGATTGAAAAGTTTTCGGCTCCGTCTAGCCAAAGACGTTAAAGGAAGGCACTGCTTGGGAGGCAATCCAAGGATCTACGATTTTTTTTATTTGGTAGTTACCAATTAGGCGTGCCCACGCCAATTAGACATGCCTAAGGAAGGTAATTTTCGTCTGCGGGCAGAAGACTCTCCAATAGTTAGACGTGCCCACGTAAGGAACTTAATTTCCGAGGTTGGTCAGAAGACTTGAGGGCAGTTAGGCATGCCCACGTCTAACGTAGTGGTTCAGCACAAAAAAAAAACACGGTTGCCCTATTCTTTTTCTTTCTTTTTCCTTCTTTCCTTCTTCCCCTTTTCTCTTTTTCCCACTGCTGCCACTGCATCTTCCCCTTTTCTTCTTTCTTTCTCTGTCGTACCAACCCAAATCCCTAAATCCTCAAATCGCCGCCACCATCACCACAGTTGAAGTCACCACCAATCGAACGTTGTCGCCCGTCAGTCGCCGCAAGCCCACTCGTCGCTCGTCTCTCGCTACCGCTGCACGCTGCCGCCATTGTGCCTTTCTGCCGTCGTATGCCGCCATCCCAGTGTCGCCGCCAGTCATCACTGCCGCGCCGTCGCTTATCGCCGGTTGTCACTGCAGCCGGTCGTTACTGATTGTCCACCGCCTCTTGATTGCCCGTGCCACTCGCCAGCCACCGTTGCGGCTGCCGAGGCTCTCTCACGCTCGCCATCACTATCTACTGCCATTGGTGTTGCGGTCGCGGTTCTGTTTTCCCACCGTCGCTGTTCATCGCTCTTTCGCTGGCGCTCTCTCTCTCACCCACAGTCAGCACCTTTCACCGTCTACTCTAAATTCAGATCCTATCATTCCTTCCTCTTCTTAGCTGAGGACAGACAACTTATTTCTTCGCTGATGATAGATAAATTGTGCCTATTTGGGATGCTCTGAATTCATGTTTTGCTACTCTTTGCTGTTCGTTTAATTTTATATCAAGGTTGATTGTGTTTGAGGTCTTCGCTGCTGAATTTGGAAATTGACATATTTTGAATGACAAGAACAATATGGGGTTCTAATTTGTGCACTTAAGCACCATACCCATACCTATTCACCTTCTCTTAAATTCGGTATGACACTGATTTCTTGCTTGTTGTCGACCCCTTGCTACCCAATGGCGAAAAAGCAAGTAAAAAAAATCCAAAGCCAGCACTTCTTCACCCCAACCCACTATTCCTTTGAGTGGGCCTTCCCAAGCAAATGCTTCGGGTGGTCCCCGGTCCCGCATTGAAAAGAACAAGGAGGTTCACCTTTCTTCACCGGCCCACTTTGGTGGGCATTTGACCTTCACTAAAGCAGTCGATAAGGAACGGTATGCAGCTGCATGTACAAGAAAAATTATTCCTTGTAAATTCATTCATGGCCCCACACTAAACATTTTGAACATTAGGGATGAGGTCACTAGGAAGATAGCTGCCATTGGTTGGACCAATTATGTTTCAATTGTTCTGTCGGCTTTTACTAAGTTAATATGGGAATTTTATGCCACTTTTGAGTTCAATATACCTGATGTATTTTCTGTAACGACTCCTGATATGGTTCGTTTTCGATTGATGGGTAAGGAATTCAGGCAGTCCATTACTGAATTCAATTTGGCTTTTGATTTTATTGATGTCCCTTTTCTCAATCTTCTGAATATGTGGCGAGTGCCTGTGAATACACTGAACCTTTTTCTCCCATAACATTGGCTACTGGAAGGATCTGTTAGTTGACACCCCACTCTTATAATCCTAGCCAGTCTAAGGCATCATACCTAAAGAACCCTGCTTTCCGTTATCTTCATCGTTTCGTGGCTTATAGTTTCTCGGGTAGGAAAGACAGTTCGGATACTTTGTCCAAACTCGAGTTCTTTTTTATTTGATGTATGGTTGCTGAAGTTAAAGTTAACTTGGGCTGTTAGTTTGCTTATCACTTCCGGACTGTCTGAGCAAGAAAAATAGCCATTAATTTTGGGTTCATACATCACTCATTTGGCGTTAATCTTGGGATTTTGGAATTGAATAATCATAATCTACATTTGGTTTGTACTATGGAACCCTTTGATTTGATTTGTTTGAAGAAAATGGGTTTAGTCCAGCAGGTCAATGGTGTTTTCCAGTTCACTCCTCTAAGGCCGATCCAACTTCTACCGAAGTGGACAGCTTCAATAGTACTATCGCCATCATCTTCTGAAGAGAGGCATTCATCAGATCTTCGCTTCCATTTACATCAGGTGGACTCTCAATTGGGAGCGGATCGAGTACTAGGTGTCTTGTATGGCCCAGAACTTGGCTAACTATTTCCACCACATGGCTTTTGTCCACCCTTTCCTCCCGTGCGTAGTCCATTGGTACCCTCCTCCATGTTTAGGGAAGTATCGTTGCCCCTTTACTTCATGACCTTGTTCCTTAACGCGTACATTGGGGACAATGTAAGGTTTAGGTGTGGGGAGGGTTAGCTATGCTATTAGGTGTTGTTTTGCATTTTCTTTTCCTTATTAGTCGTTTGTTTTAAAACAATGGTGAATGCAATTGAGATGCGAGTATGAATAGTGAGTTCATGCCATTGGGTTTTCTACTTTTCCTAATGATGGAATTAATTGATGAATATACTGGATTTGACATTAATTCCTGGCTACTTGTGAGATGGTTGGACCTGATTGTGAGCATTATACTTTATATTTGCTCTATTTTTTTCGTTTGTCGAGTGGTAGTGCACGTGGTTGTATCATTCTAGAAACTTGCTTTGTTATGCATATCGAGATCACAATTTTTGTTGAATTAGATTGCATTAAAATGATGAGGGCTCCTAGGATTAAAACCATGTTTGACTTTCTCAAAAAACCTACCTTTAATTGTTTACCATTAGTGAGCCCTTTTTGAGCCTTTAACCTTTTTCTTTAAATGAATAGCTGCAATCACTAGCCTAAGACTTGTTTTTTTTAATTTTTTACTCTCTCTTGAGCCCTGTGTTTGAACGGATGTCTAAATTTCAAGGCTGTGAAAATTTTTATATTACCTTAAGGTGTTGAAGTGAATTAGCAAGTGGAGTTGCTCCAAAGTGTTGCGCATGCTAAGAATTGAAAAAATAGAGAAAGAGATGAAAAGGAAAAATCTGAAAAAATATATATATATATGCATATCTGGAAAAGAAGAGGGTAGGCCCGTTCAGTGCTCTTATTCTTAAATTTTGTGAAGTAGTAATGGCAATTGTTGAAGATGATTGCACTTACTAAATGCGTAGAAAGTGTTATCATGCCTTGGGAATGAGTTCATGTCATAAATTTTTGGACATCCTTTTTACAAGTTATACACCCTAATTTACCTTTATATCCTACCCTTCACTCGAGCCCCATTACACCCTCATAAAAGTCCCTTTGATTTTGCATTTAAATTAACTTTTAGTAGTGAAGATATGATATATTAGCAAGTTTATGGTAATGTCATTCCATTGTGCCGAGTTGAGAAGTAAGTCTTGTACCTATACACTTGGAGTGAATGAGTGCATATTAACTGTGAGAATTGTCAGTTTGATATATTCTGAGTTTGATGAAGTTGTTAGGGAATGTGGAATGCCTTTCTTGGTGTGACTTGCTATGAATTGCTTGGTATCTTGATTGTACTTCTGAACTTGGTTATGCTTGAGGACAAGCATAACTTAGGTGTAGGGGAGTTGATAGGGTGCAATTAGTTGGTATAAAGTGTTTTATAATTTTTCTTTTATTTTTGTCAAATATCGTCTTATTTGATAGATTATACTTATTATTTGGTATTTTGTGCTTATTTCAGGAGCGGGAAGGAAAAGTGCTTAAATGAAAATTTTTCTAGTGAAAAACATCTAATGGTTGTACATGGGTGTGCCTAAACTCACTGCTCAAAACCGAAAAGTCGGGATTGAATATTGGGCAGTCTTCTAATCCGAATCAACTTCCTAATTTTGTTAACTGCCAGGACCTTCCTTATTTCGCGGGATCATTCTTAAGGAAAAGGAGAGTTTCTAGGAAAAGACATTACTTTGTTTTTTAGAGCATTAGTAGGACTAGTTATATTTTTTTGGAGATGGGAGATCAATTGGAGGACTGTCGGCTTCGCAAGCTTTTTCCTTCGGAGGCTTTTATCTTTTTAGGTTTTTGGCCTTTTCTTTCTTTTAAAAAAAGGTGTGGAAGTCAAGTCGTGTGGAGTCACTGTTCTTTAAACATTCGCATGGATTGTTCTCCATTAATGGAGAACTAACTTTTTATTTCTAGTCAAGGGGACAACTGAAGATTTGGTTCAACGATAACTGTGAGATCTAAATTATTTTAATTGCTTTCTTCATTCATTGGTATTTGTATGTTTTTCTACTTTCGTGGCTATAACTATTGTGTGTGATTGAATAGTTGCGCAATGTGACAGCCCCACCTCTCCCTAGGACGTATCCAAGGGTTTGGCAGACTGCCTGTCCAACTCTCATCAGGACTCAGTCACACATTCATGAAGTTTACAAACAATTATCCCAATAATACAAAGCGGTATCAATTACACCCTTCAATAAAGGTACACTCATGGACCTCCAATATCCACACAATCTATAATACAGTCAAAGAGTCACACTTGCAAAAAATCAAAGCAAACAGGCTGGCTAGACATCTATGAAGTATTCACTCGAGTAACTAACAACTTAGGTAGAATAGAGGCCTTCCTCAAATCAACTTCTCATGTTTCTCATCCCTGTAAGAAAAACAAATTTTCATGGAATGAACTAGAAATCCAGTGAGGGTTCCAAGGAAAACAAGCAGGTAATATACAGGCAAGACCATACACCGAATATCAAGAAACATATCAAAACTCGAATAGATTATGACTCAGTATATAGTTAAGCAAATAAGCCAAATAGATCATGCCAAAGTGTAACAGTAAAGAACACATTCATGGCAAAGGATATAAGTTGCTCTCAGGAGCAAGTTCCACCGCAGCTTGATCAAGGTCCGTTGACTCTCCGTCAACCATGAAATTATAATGTCTGTAGGTCACCACTTTACACCATTTTCCGTCCATCAAACATACCCCTTACGGACCGAACATCAAAGAAAGTACCCCAAGGTTCGTCGATCTTCTCGACAAGCCCTTGCTGGCTCGATTCAACCAACTAACTATAGGTTGGACTTATAGTCCCAGATTCAGTAATTCAGGATATGGCTTATAACCCAAACATTCAGATAATCAAGATTGGAGTAGTTGGCTGTTATCCAATGCTCACACAATAAATCTTGGAGACATTAGTTGTCACTTAACGCTCCGTATTCAGAAGTAAACAGTGGTGGTAATATTCGAGCATACCAATTAGTCGAGAAGATAACACTCCACTCCCGACAAAACAGGATAGATGTACTGAGAACGGGATGAGAGGCACCTCCCACTCAGATGGAGTGTGGTACATGCTACCGCACAGCACTTACAAATCAAGCACAAGCACCAACACAAGTACATGTCAATCAAGTGCAAGCGAGTACAAGATCGTTCAAGAAGGGGAAGCCGAGCGCTATAAGGACACACTCGCCTAACCAGAATCAAGTCACAAGTAATGTCCAGCAATTCACATTCTCAAGTATTCCAAGTATTTCAAGTAAATATACAAGTCATTTATAGATCAGGTTACTTGTTCATGCGTAAGGGAGATATCACGTGTTTAGTCAAGTCGGGTCAATTGAGTGTACATAAGAGCACACTCGCCTAAACATGTTCAAGTCACAAATAAGTTCAACATATCATGTTTCAAGCATTTCAAGTCCAAACAGTTGAAAATCAGGTGGTTAAGAAACCTAATCAAACAAGAAAACAGGAAGAAAGCTGCAGAAATCAGAAATTTTCTCAACAAATCCGGCCACAAATCCTGCCAGAAAATGGCCAGAATCTTTTAGTTGTAAGAAAACGGCTAACACATATTTTAACAAAATCTTACAAATTTAGTCGAGTTAGGTCAAGTGCGATAAAGTACACACTTACCTATGAGACAAGAAATCAAGTGCCTAGCATTGTCTAACAACAATGAGCATGTAATACGTAAGTCGGTGGGATAACCACCCGAGTGACCAACAAGTCAAGTGCAAGCAAAGCATTTCATTTCATATCAATATCACGAAGTGAACTACAAATGATCGAGTATGATAAAGTACATCCTCGTTCCAAAGGTTATCAATTCAAGAGCAATTACTTTAACCAAGTAAGCATGTTTTCAAGCAAGGAGACATTCTACGTAAATATTTTCATGCACTTAGAACACTCACCTGTTAAGAAATGTAGAGTTTAAACGTCAAGTTCCTTGGTTACGTTCACCTCCGTTTCCCAATCCCAGGGCAACGAGTGAAAGCGTTAACGATCTAGGTTCAATTCCAATCCAAATGTGAACTCATTAGGTGACCAAGTGAGTGGTTAAATCTACTCAATTCACCATGCAAGTTAGGCCCAAAACGCAGTAAAAGGTCATAAGAAAACAAGTTGGAAAAGTGCAAGAAAGTTGAGCAAAAGAAAAATTTCATTCAAGTTCAAAGTGGTCTTCGCGGGTAAAACAGTCCCACCCGCACAGTCTCGGGAAAACAGCCATATCTCATGTAGGAAGGTTGGAATCAGGTGTCGTTAGCCGCATTGGAAACTAAACTCGAAGGGCTTTCCAACGGTACCAAATTCAGACTCTAGTTCCTCTCATATCAATACCAGTGGTTCGGGGAAGTTGGCTGCTTTTTCGGTTCTGGTCAGCTCAAAACCCTAACGAAAATTACTCTATTTCCTCTTGCCAACTTCACTCGTTTTGACTCAAATTCATCCAATTCAACCTCCTAGAGTTCACATACAGGGGATCAAGTTATCTAGCACCATTGGAGTTTAACATGCAACACACAAAATAATTAAGTGAACCAAAACAGTCTAGCCACAAGGAAGAACCAAAACAGTCCACTAGCTTGCCAAAACAACCACTTTACTTGCTTCATTTCCATCTCAACTCACACATAAGCTTAACCAATGTTTAGCCAAATTTCCTAGGCTTAATTAAGGTGCAATGAATCACAAAAATCAAGGAGAAACCTCCACTCCAAATCCGTTCAGCCAAGAGAAAACAAAACAGCCCACTAGTTCACATGCAACTCCAACTTCCATCCTTTCCTTATAGCTAACTCAAACAACATTCCAAAAGTTATCCTTAACTCAAAAAGGGTCCAAAACATATTAATACATCAAGTAAAACCACAAACAAAGCTTGGACAAAATATCAAACACATGGTATGCAAAACAACCAACCCTACTTCCACTTGTTTAGTTCAAGAAGTTTCACCACAAATATCATCCAATCAACTCCTAGTTTGCTATCAAAATTTAAAACACTTGATACAACACCATAAAACTAAAGTTTAAAGATCATTTACCTTCCTTAAGTGAGACTTGAATCACCCAACAAGCCACCAAAACCAAAGCTCCAAGCTTGAAACACACACTAGGGTTGAAGATAGTTCACTCACTAATTCAAGTTCTTTCTCTTTTGATTTTTGTTCAAGGATCAAACTAGGGTTTATAAGCAAGAAAATGGAGTTTTCTCTCTTCCCTTGGAAGCTTTAAAGTGGCTGGCCATAAGAGGAGAAAATGGAGCCAAGAATGGTTTAAATTTCCTCTAATTCCTTTGGTCAAAAGTTGAATGGTTAGGGTTTGGCCACTTGTCTCAATCTTGGTCATTCTCTCTCTAAACTTTGACTAATGAAGTTTTTACCCTCCAAATGTTCCAATAACTATTTAACACCCTTAAACTATCACTTAAAGTCCCAACCACAATAAAAAGGATATTTGGTCATAGTATATATAGTGAAATAAAATAATACCAAATCAAGGAAATGTTATAATTATTGTAAAAAGGCATTGAAATGCAATGCAAGGAAATGTTATAATTAATTTAGTTTTAGGGAAATGCAAGTGATTTAGGAGAATTTATATTTTTAAGTGGGGGTTCTTACACTTAACATGTACTAACTCATACCAAGAGAATGAGTTAAAACTTGACTCACTTATAAAAATATTTAGGAAATTAAGGTAACAAAGTAAAGTAAAAAAAATGTGCTCAAAGAAATAAGATAAAATAAAAAAAAATTTCGGGGTTCTCACACGCAATATTTAATTATTCACGTAATCTATTTGCTAATTAGGGGTAGTTGAATCCTTAATTGTTTGATTACTGTCATCCCGGTAGCAAACTGACATAATTGGATTTGTGTTAGGAAAACCTATAGGTTAATTTAAATACACCCCTCGTAGCGTGTTTATTAATTAGAACAGAGTTTTTCTAATTTTTAATGCAATTAGGAAATTAAATCCTATGGTCGTACTTAGGGTTATTTCTAAATAGGGAAATAGTCAATGGTCGTACCTTGACTATCGAAACAGTACGGAGGAACTAATTGTCAGATCGTATCGGCAGTTAAAAACCTGTTTATCAATGAATGTTGGAATTATATTTGAATCAATGATCAATTACATGAACCATCTCTGAAGTGTATCCCTGGCTAGAGTTTTTTCCATTATTTCTCTCTCTTAATTATTTTTCACAGTTGATTAATTTGGTTAATAATTCGTTAGCGTTTAATTCTTGAAACCCCCGTTTCTCTTTGACTTGAAAAGCAGCGAACTTTCCCCAGTCCTTGAAGATACGACCCTACTTGCCCTATATACAAATTAAAAATTTCTCATGAATAAATTCTGGTATATCGGATTTAGCAAACTCTTTGGAACCAGGGTGAACTTAGTAACCAATTGCACATCCAAAGTCCCTACTCCAGTATTAGAATTGATTCGAAACTGCTTTTGTTGGCAACTAGGATTATCATTATTATTATTGCACAGGCTTGACACCTGTCATGTATACTTGCAGAAAAATTGCGTGTGGGATATTTAGAAATTTATAAATGTAAAACTTGATTGTGGATGAACTAATTGTATATGTATACCCCGCAGACGTCAATCCCCTGATTTTTTTTCCTCACTTTGCTTCCTTAGCCGTTAACCAACTCTAACATTGCCTAATGAAAATGTCAAGAAGAACATTGATACCCCTAAGGGTTAACTATAGTAAATCCCCTTAAGGTATATTGCAATTTGCACTTTACCCTTTGATATAATTTTTCTCTTAATTTGTCTATTTATCCCTAAACCCATTACTTAACTCTAATATTTTGTATCACTCAAGACAATTAATGTTTAAAGAAATTAATATCCCTAACATAATAATGACAATTAACATATATTTATGGATATAAGCCTTGTTAAATTTTATCCCAATTATTATAGGTTTTTAGATAGAGGAAAATATCTCACTCATTTCACGTGATAAGGGAAAAAAATTATTAGTGCAAAATTAAAGTATGAAACTATTATTAAAGGTCTACAGATTTAGTTTTTGGATCGAAGATTATTTGGAAAATTTTTTTAGAATAATTGCACTTTTTCTGATTTGATATTTGTGAGATAAAAAAAGTGGTTTAAAAAATAAAAACATGATTAGAAAATGTATTTATGATGTAACAAAAATATTTTTTAGAAAAACTTAGCAATCCAAATAATTTTTAATAGCATCTAAGCATGGCATATTAAAAGAACAACCCACGAAACTTCAATACCGATATCAACAACGTTTCTCTCTTTTTTAAGTATTATTGAAATAATGTATACTCCCTTACACAGAAAATATCCAGTTACTAAAAGAAAAGGTCAGCCTATGCACATTTGCAAAGAGAAACTAATAATATCTAGACTTTTAAAAATATTTTCAACTTTTAATTTTTCAATAACAATTATTTTCCATTATTATGTCAAATTAACAAGTTATTCTCCTCAATCTAAAAAAAAATGTAATTATGACATGAAATTTAACTAGGGCCATATCTATTAAAAAATATTTTTCTTAATTATTATCTTAGGAATATTAATTATTAGGGCCATAATATCTTAGGAATATTTAACTAGGGCCATAATATCTTAGGAATATTTTTCTTAATTAATTCTAAGCGATCGCTTCGTTTGGATTAGTTGTTTTTGGGGCTGTTTTTGAAAAAATTTATTGTAGTAGAGTTTTTATAGTATGTTTTAGAAAATATTTTGGGATATTTAAGAGTAGAAAAGTTTTTAGAATATATTTTGGAATATTTTTTAAACATTAAAAAAAATTTTAGACTACTTTTTAGAATACTTTTTAAAGTACTTTTTAAAAATTTTAATAGTATTTGAAAAACTCTTGAATCCACCCGACTGTTATCAAATATTAGAGTTTAATAAGGATTTTAGTAATAAACAAACAAATTGAGAAAAGTTGATGTTAATGGATAAGTGAAAAATAAGCTACACTATGAGGAGATTTACTGTAGTTAACTCTTAGGGATATAAATATCTTTTTGATATTATCATTACACAACATTAGAGTTAATTAATGAATTAGGAGATAAAGTGAGGAAAAAATAATATTGGGAGATAAAGCGCAAAAGTGGCTATACCTAGGGGGAGTTTTACTGATTAACTATAACATTTAAAGTGAAGATTATGCTTCTCGTTGACTAGATTTGCGCTTTTACATGAGACAGAGTTGCTTCAAATTAAATCCTCTATTTGGATTATGGGTTTGTAAAAGAAAATAGAAATCGAAACAAAATAAAAAGAAAATCCAAATTCGACTAAAATAATTACCGAAATTAACATTGAAAGATTCAAGATTTGATATTTTTTTAAATATTTGAATAATTAGAGTTACATATTAATGTTGGGAAATTTGAGATCATTGGGTCATAAACTTCCAAACATTTTAATCATTTTTGACTGATTAAACCACCAAAATGGACCAAGAAAAAGGAAATTAGGAAGAAAAAAAGGTGCGAAGACAATAAATATGTACAGAAAAGTAAGGTTGGAAAAATACCGGTCAGTAATTTCAAGTGCTACATAGTTTTTTTTTATCCTTTTTCTTTTTATAATTTCTTCAAACAAAATTTCTTTGTTTCCATTTGATCACTTCACAAATTTTCAAAAAACCTTTCACCTTGAGATCAAGAAGAATAGAAAATGCAAAATTATACATAGTCAATGGCCAATAAGGTACGTAGCTTATTAAGTTGCATGTAAATAGAACATTGCAAGTGACAATTTAGGTGACAAGGACGGTTTGTGTAAAAATTAAGTAATTGATCTAATTGGATTAATCTATCTATACCAATATGAATAAATAAGTCAAAAATGATCCAGGCAACCCAAATATCTATGCCTATTTATTTTAATTTTTTACAAACTTATCTAAATTTATTTATAAACTCAATTATCAATTTATAGCACCCTTAGAGCTTAGACCCAATTCCTATTTTTGAATATTAATCTATAATACCCATCAAGCCCAATTACAATTTATCCTACTTAGTATGTTGCAATATCACTTTCTATTTGATAAATTTAAAGATAAAAGTACAAAAATTTGAACTAAATATTATACAAAAATTTCATAATTTTGAATTTGATTTGCAATTGCAAAGAATGATAATCATAGTACTCGGCATGGCCTGGATTGATCCGTACACATAGTACCATACCAGAAGAAATAAATGATCATGAATCTGATCACATAATTCATGCTGAGAACCGTGTTTTCATAAGAACAAAATTTGGGCTACTCCTTTTCCTGGAAGGGGGATAGGTTAATATAATTTTTTCCCAGGCAAAAAGTAAAAATTTTATTGACTGATAAGTAGGGAATTTACCAGCAGAGAGCACAATAGCTCAACAGTACCAGCTATCCAAACTATAGCATCTGATCAGTATTACACCTAAGAACTAGGCTACTAGACATTGATAGAAAGACAACAAAACCATAAGAGCCCGCCATTCATACTGCCACATCTTCACCTGCTTCAGTTACCATTTCACTCAAAATGCTATTGGGGAAAGCCCGACTCCATGACCAACTCCAATTTTCATTTCGTCTAGGAACGGCTGTCCAAGAAACAACCAATTCTCAGAAGCCATCAGTGATATCAAGTACTAAACGTCTTTCAAGGATTAATATTCTGCATGTTTCTTCTCAAAGAAAAAGTCCTTTTTTTCTCTCCATTGATCAAGAATTTCTTTTGACAAGAGGGGGATCAGAACAAAAGCTTCATGTTGACTTAGTCCATTCTATGCAGCTTTAACTCAAAAAGCTTTAGATGGTAATATGCAATATAGATGTAGCATCTTCCTATTCCATTCAGGTTTGCTGCCATTTCATCAATTCAGTTGTATTTTTTTCAACTGGATAATGAATGAAAACTTCGATTCCTCAACTTAGTTTTTCTGCACAATATGTTTTGGTGACTTTTTTCGAATCAAGCTTCGATTTTATGAGTCATTTATGAATACATAGATACATCCTCTAGATGCACTTGTACTTTCATGATGGGAAATGCCGAATGCTTCACGTTTCAGACCAAAGAAAAGATCCAGGATGCCTCCTTCAGTTGCTTCTTGCACAGAAACAAATCCCAAACTAAGGTTTCAGACCAAAGAAAAGATCCAGGATGCCTCCTTCAGTTGCTTCTTGCACAGAAACAAATCCCAAACTGCCAAATCTTAGTGGAAGTCCTATATCATTCGAAATAAGATCCGCGCTTCGACCTGCAAAACAGTACCAATTCCTTCGTTTCCTCACATTACACTTCCAAATCCCTCACCAAATTCCTTGATTCCTTTTCCTTGGTGCTTTACCCCCAGCAACCAAACGTGAGAAACATATTCCAAGGGTCTATGGTACAAGTAGAAGCCATCTCCAATTTTCTATATTGCTCTGACTAAAATACATATATGGAACTGATGAGCGTCACAGAAGATTTCAGAAATTCGTATGATATATAGATTATTCTCATCAAGATTATTCCAGATCAACTCCAAACAGGGAAAAAAACAAAACATGGAGAGCATATTAGAAGAAACAGCATGTGATAGACAATGTCATGACCATGCTTGTCACTGCAATCACGAGAGAATTCTGAACCTACAAATGTTCGATTCAAGGAACACATACGAATAGCACTCTATAGAAGTAAAACTATCCTAATGAGTGGAATCCCCCTCTGCAAAATCAGCACCATAGGCTTCATTATTGTCATCCAATAAAGGAAATACTACCTGCTAAAATCAAACTAAAAATTCACTTCCTTTGCAAAAAATTCATCTATCCAAATGCTTGGGTTTCATAAGTACATTTTTTACATTTGCATCCCTCAAGAATATCTTCACATCTCAATCATGCACCTGCAACAGTACAGAAATATATTTCACTACCAATGAACAAACAAGAACAAAGACAGTCAATTTGAAAAAGATTTCGTGGAGGATTTTAACTACCTCAAATGAATTGTTTGCATGCCCTCACTCTCCTTTCCTTGTAAACTTGCTCTTTGTACCCTGCTTCCTTCTGCTACCATTTGGCAAGAAAAAATGCTAAAGTAGATCTTCAGCTAGCCAGGAAGGAATTGGACCTTCAACTCCAGTAAATCTGCAAAAAAGAGATAAAACAGTACTAGTGTGATTTTCCTGGTACAGAACTTTTAAGAATTTTTTAAACCATCTAGGAAAAAATATGCAATAATTTACCAGTCCAAGCTTAGGCCTTTTCGGGAGTAGCAGTCAAAACAGAAGCCATTGCATGTATAATCAGGGCGAATATAACACACACATTAAATACATGAACTCTAATAAAAAAGTAAACCAAGATTGCGAAGAGCAGTAGTAAGCAGTAAGGATAAAACTATAGTTTACTACATAAAAGAACCCAAACTACTAAATGAGCATATTCGATTTCGAGGAAATAGGGATTCAAAGACTATTGTTTATTGAGATAAGTTTGACCAATAGGATTGAGAAGAAAGAAACCTATCTCTATGGGCTACAACAATTCAATCTCTAGTCCGGGCCAGAAAATGGACAGGACACTAGTGTATAGGAAAGCTAATGCATGGGAGTACATAACATGAAAGCCACCAAGAATAAAAATAAGAGCATGACAAGTAATAGAAGATAACATATGGCTAAATATAGTGGCACTCAGGACAGGATCGGATCATCTTACTTGCATGTGACACCAGTGCCAAGATGCATTTAATTCATTTTAACTGCCCAATCCACATAAACTCGACCAGATGCACCTAATTTATTTTATAGCCCCACATACATTCAGCATCTGCAAAATCATTGCCTAAAAGCCAACCCATTTTATTTCTCTTTCTCGTTTTCCAAACCATATAGATAGCAGATACCAAAACAAATGAAACTAGACATGAATTAAACCCATGTCAATGAGAAACCTAATATAGAATCTTTTTTGACACTCTGAGACACATATAACCACTCCGCTTTCACCATATTCACAATCATGGTTTCAAATTTTTGCATTGCAGCCTTTGTTCCAGAATCATAGATACCAAAACTAGTTACAATCCAACCATATCAATGCAATGTGCTAGCAAATGAAAGCTATCACTCAAATGGACTTTCATATACTAAGAATGAATTTGCCTAACCTTGAAATGTCCATAGTCTATTTAAATGCTAATGCCTGGAACAAATTTGAAGCAAACTGGAAAAGCACTGCAAATACAAAGAAGAAAAAGAACGAACCATAAAACCACTGAAAATTCAACTAAGAAAAAGTGGCAGACCACAAGTATTTCGCTTGAGGCAATGCTTTGTGATGTCTTGGAATGGTGCACCTGTACTTGTCTGAGGCCTTCTTTCTCCGGCTATAGTTGGCGTGTAAGAAATTGCTTACATGATAATTATTTTAAAAAAGATCACTAAGATCAGCCTCTATGATATCAAATTTCACTTAAGCTAGCTAATTAACAAGCATGAGTAAAAGTAAACCTGATTTATGCATTTGATCTTTAGCTCCATTGATGATATAACCATCAAGGAAGTCAGTCAATTTAAAGCAACAGTCCCCGTAATCAACAGCATTTACGAGAGCTATATAGCATAGCCTTTCACGTTATTAAGTGTCCTAATACAAAAGTAAAATTTAACGTATAGCAACTCAGAGATGATGCTGTAGGAAGAATTTTGGCTCAACTCCAGAAAAGAACGTGAACTAACAGATGATTTTTCTATAACTCAATCCAACTTTCTCATTAGATTTCAAGAGATTTACAGACCTTGAAATTTGTGTTATAAGATGATTAGACTCGGTTACCAAGAAAATTTCAAAGAACTACTTGCTATCAATTATGCTAGATTTAGAATCTAGGAGAAAGAAATAGACCGTCTTGTATATAGCATAACAGCAGTATTAATTACTTAGTAACCCGTTACTATCAGATTGATGTTATGTGATGCAATAGCAATGAGATTTTTCCCCGTTTAGATACATAAATGAGATAGGAAATTATATCAACATTAGACAATGGTCTTGTTCTCTATAATTAGAATATGCAGCAAGCTAGGACGTAATCAATTTTCTGGTACTTGATGTGTAAGAAATAGGAATTACCTGCTCGGCAAAAATCTGACCATATATGAGGATCTACTCCTCTGGTACTTCCGTCAACAGAAGATATAAGGGGTTCTCAAATTCCATAGGAATTCCTGAATGGTTTATAAAACAGAAATTAATTCAGTAGAAGAAGAATTGTCTAATTTGTCAACATATGGCATTCGGTTGGTCATATATATTTGATAGCTAACAAGGATATTTGGATTGAACGTCATTAACTTTAAAATCAGATAAAGCCCACACACCTTCTAGAGTCTAAAATGTCTGTAGCTCATAGTTTTAATGCAACAGGTTGATCATTATCCTGTTTAGCAGAACAATAAAAAAATGAATTGAATAAAGCCAGTTACCATAGACTGACATGCATTGGTGAAAGTTATCAAGAAAACTATATCCAACACTAACAAGCTAAAAACAATAGCAATCATGTAGGTCCCACAGATTCAGATATCAAGAAATGACTCAACTCAGACATCAAGAAATGACTCATTAGCTTCCCACAAACCAAAGATGCATAATTTCCTGAGTATCAAGATAAAGTATACTTCTCAAGATAATTTGTTAAATTCTATAGAACTCGTGTTAGCTAAACAGCACCATATACATTTAACAGTTGCAAAGAAGTTTATTTTCTGTCTAACAATTCTGGCTTCAAAGTCACGCCTGTAAACATCAAAGAATACTATCTCAAAAATGCCCACAAAAAGGTGAACACAAAAAGAAATAATCACCTGCCATACTTGCTATATAAATTCTCAATTGCTACTGGAAAGCACCTACACAAATTTCCTTTTCAACAGTTCAAATTTCCAAAAATTTTCCAATTGCCGCCAATCCATAAGCCCCCAAAATTTCAAGACTGCAGAAAAAGCCCAAAAAATAAGAATCTAAAGAGGTTCACTTTAAACTACACATTTCTTCACAAAAAAAAAAACTCTGAAAAGGATACGGGCCAAAAGGAAAAAAAGGAACTAGTAATGAATATGTCAATGAATTAGAAGAGTTTCTGTGTGTGTATAGGCTGGGAAAAATTATTTACAACTGCCAACAATTTCTACCGACTATCAAATCAAAAACCGTTTTTCTTTAAACAAAAAACAGCCAGAAGAACACGCAAGATTTGCATCCAGAACCAAGAAAGGTATACATAATTCTGCATAGACAAACAAAGCCATTCAAGTTTTGAAAATAAAGCTCATAATTCCACCTTAAATCATATTGAATTCGACCAGAAAATGCAAAAACACGATAAAATTACATGTTTTAATCTGTAAAAGCATCAATTATGGGATTACATGTAAGAATTCTCCATTTGTACGAGATAAAAGTATCTGAAAAAACATTTGCAGAGACTAAAATAGTTATATCTAAAGTCTAATCACCTCGCATTTAAATGGCAACACCTAAGAGAAGATTCCTCGGCCATGATTAGGAATTCAGAATCACTTGGAAAAGTGAAACCAGCTCTGTGATGTCTGGATCCTTCAATTTATGCACAAAGACTTGGAAATGAAGAGAGATTGACAGTAAATCCTCAAAAATGACACTGCTATTGATCGGAATTGATAAATGATGGAGAAAATTGAGATTAAACCACATATAGGGATTAAATCAAGCTTTCTTTCTTTCTTTTCGCGAAACAGAGAGCTAATGGAGGAGAAACACAATTGAATAGGGATATAGATTGAGCTCTTCCAACTGTAAAGAGAAAAAATGGAAGAGGCAATGAAAGGAGGGAAGAAGGGAAAGAGAAAATAGAAACTTTGCTTGGAAAAGTAATTTATACTCAGGAAAATTTATTTAGCCACAGGAAATATAAATTAATTTACAGCCGCCCAGACTATGTCGTTTAGAGTGTTCTTAATAATGGCTTTTTCCTTTTCTGCTGCACTAATGCCACAAAAAGCCTAAAAGGTTGTCAATTTTGCAACATAAATAGAATTGCACTGCTATCAAATGGCGCGTGTGATAACGACCTTCAGATCCTGGTTTCCCATCTCCATCTGTTCTTGCTGAATTTGTTCTACAGAATTCACAAGAGAGTTGCAACAATTTTTCACCTCAATCATTTCAATGGTAGAACTTTCTCCTAAACAAAGAGGGACCTCTTCCAGCAGCAGACAGCCATACAAAACCAATTTCTCAAGACGAGAAAAATTATCAGAATTATAGGAAGTCCAACTGCAAAGATTCAGTCTTGACAATTCCAAGAATCGGAGGTTAGAGAATTCCCCTTCTTGCATTTCGCATTTTTCCCCCATGAAGGACTTCTTTAATAATTTAAGCACTTCAAGATTGGGCAACTTTTCAATTGTTGAAATTTCACTCCACGACCATTTATTGCGTGAGAGAGTGAGCTTTTTCAAATTCATCGAGAATTCAAACTTGCAGCGGCAAAAGCAATGCAGCTGAAGTGATTCTAGCTGACTCAAACTGTCCAGCTTGAGAATCCCCTTCCGATCTTCATCATATGGATGAGCATATGAATGATCATATGCATGCACGCCTTTTAGCTTGCGAATGTTTGGTAACTTTTTCAGTATCTTCTGCAATCGTCCATTAGAGCAGTCAATTGCAAGGCTAAGAGTGACTAAATGATCTAGATCCGGGGAGTTTTCAACATCGCCAGTGGGTAACATAAAACCACTCGGCGGGAATGTTTTATTCCTTTGCTGTCTCAGTGTCGAACCACCAGGCTGTGGAGACTCTGTTCTCCTTAGATGTCTTAGTGTCTTAATGTTCCAGATAGTATTAGGCAACCAAGCAACGTCATTGCCTCCTACCAGAAATGTATGTAACCTTGAGAGGTTGTCTATTGCGGATGGAATGGATGCCGGATAGTGCAAGCTAATTGCCAAGTATCTTAGGTGAACAAGCAATAATAATTCGCTTGGAAAATTGCCAAAAATTAGCATATCCCTAAAATCTAAAACTCTAAGAAGTTTTGATTTTAGAAACCAAAAGGGGCCATCATGCAGCTCTTCTGAACTCGTAGAAGCATAACCAAAGTAGAGCAAACAACGTAGTCTGAGAAAAAATGGTCTTGACATTCTAGGCTCTTTTCCGCTCATCGAGTACATACATAGTCGGTGGGGGCAGGGTCCAGTAGAAGTAGAAAGGTCATCACCCCAATTTGAAATCTGTAGAAGGTCATTACTTCCATATGAAATCTGTAGAAAACGTTCTTTTTTGCCCTTTGCCACAACAAACTCATGTACCAAATCGTGAAGTCGGCAAATTTTGGCACCAGCTAGAGTTCTTTGTTCGGTTACCATTACTAAACTTCTAACAGTCAAATCTTTCAAGTAGTCTTCTGCAACGTCCTCTAACCTCTTCCCTTCTATCTTTTGGACAAATCCTTCAGAGATCCAAAACCATGACAACATTCGAACAGGAATGTCTTGGTCTTCTCGAAATGCACTTAAGTAAAGAAGGCATGGTTTCAAATATTCAGGTAAATGAATGTAGCTCAGCTCCAATGGTTCAGTGCTATTATAAGTGTTGGAACTGAGGCTGTCTGCAAATTCTTGCCAGCAGTCCGGCTCAATTCTCGAAAGAATTCCAGCAAAAATGACAACTGTGTGAGGTAGCCCCTTGCACTTATTTGCAATTTGCATTAAAACTTTGATTAATGCTGGAGGACAATCTTCTTTGCCAAATATCTTCCTCTGGAGCAATTCAAGACACTCTTTATCACTAAGATGGCAGAGATGGTGAGGTTTAAATTGCAAAGACAAATTCTCAATCCTGCTGGTGAACAGAATCCTGCTTCCATTTGCATCATTTGGCAATGATCTTTCTAGCAAATTCCATGCTCCAATGTCCCACACATCATCCAAAATGATAAGATACCTATTTCTCTTCAAAAGCTGGAAGAGCGTCACAACCAAATCATCTTCATGCATTTTAATATATTGATCATGACCTCCACTACCAATACTGGACAAAATCTGAACTAACAAATTGTACTTGCTGTACACTTGAGAAATAGTACACCAAGCACGAATATGGAAGCGGCCTAAAATTGAAGGGTGATGGTAAATTGTGTTGGCTAACGTTGTCTTGCCAAGTCCAGCCATGCCCACAATTGAAACAAAATCTAACTGATTTGAACCCCTAATAAGTCTATCTGCAATTGTCTTTACCTCTTCATCAAGACCCACCAGAACTTCATTCAGTGCTGGGGTACTGAGTTGTGATTTGAAGTGAAAAGAGTTGTTGGCAACTCTCTGAGCTTCATCGTCATTCCTGATGCTGTCAGAGACTTTAAGGGCCTCAGTCTTCATATGCTTGATATCTCCAGCAATAGTATCCAAACATTCAAGTCTATTCCCAAGTGCAACAGAGTCGATGACTAACTCTGCCTTGTAGGCCACCTCCATAATACGATCCCAAAGAGCTTGGATTTTTCCACTTTGGTTGCGCTGCTTCACAATTTTCTGTAGGAAAGATCTTAAAAATATAAGATCTTGTTGGATTCTTTGGATTTGATCCTTTGGGAAAGCAGTCGAACCAGCCTCAGAAGTTGCTATTTGCTGGAGATTCTCTAAGAAGAAATCAATAGAGCCCAACTCATTAGTCCTAGGGAAACTAAATGATGATGATGTTGGTGGATGAGCTTGTGCAACATCTTGCATCACAATTGGAGCTCTTTCACCAAACGAGAAATTGCAAGATCTGTTCCCTTTGACAAGCCATGTTTTATTTCATTCACTGAAATGGAGCAAATTACTATTCCTAAATCAATGATCACAACTCCAATATGATCCTTCATTTTGTCAGGTAGCGCATTGAGATTCTCTTGCTTCACATG
Source organism: Coffea humblotiana (assembly GCA_023065735.1). Classification (NCBI taxonomy): domain Eukaryota; kingdom Viridiplantae; phylum Streptophyta; class Magnoliopsida; order Gentianales; family Rubiaceae; genus Coffea; species Coffea humblotiana. Next base: position 20,389,778 of record CM041214.1, read on the forward strand.
GAGAAGATACTGATTGACTTTACTCCCTCGTAGAGTTTCAGCATATGATCCTGCACAGGGACCGTAAAAGTGGCATGACAATCTAGTATCTGCCTAAGAGCACCATGGAGAGAGTCAACAAATTCCTCCACTATATACTTATTCTTCTCCGGAGCAAAAGTGAGTGGTGACCTTGATAGTTCTTTTGAAGCTTTCAGCAACGCTTTCATGACGTGTACAGAAGTTGCATGAACTTGGGGATCAACAAGCTCAATCTTGCGATGCAGTTGAGAAATTTGAAATTGGATGTCATGGGGCACCCTTCGTTCAAAATAAGACAAATATACTTTTCTCAGCCATTTAGCATTTATGACCATGAATGTATAGTGAGCCAAGAGATATATCAGTTGCATCGGGTCAACACCTTGCATTGTAGCAATGTCAAGTATATTTTTTGACTACTTCAGCTTCTGAAGAAGGTCTTCGGTTAGGTCAATCATATCTTGATCAAGTCCTGCTCTCAACTTAAGGCAGTTCATGAGGCCTTTGACGATGAAATAAATTTGGTTGTCTCCAACATCTGGCAATGGCAATTCCAATAGGTGCGGGTTTAAAAATCTCTCGCACAATTCCTCAATATCCATATCGAAGAACCTCTCAGTATCCATATAGAAGAACCTCTTACTTTTCTCCAATTCGATGAGCTTTGAAATCAACTGACGGAATTCCATAAGTTATCCCACGAAATGATTAATAACCTCGTTCCAAACTCCTGAATAACCTGCGAGAAAAGCAGAGGAGAATTTTTAAAGAAATTCACGTGAACTTTTGTCTTGCTTGTTTTCTTTTTTTTTTTAATAACTGATTTCTGGTCAGCTAAATCTAAATGATTGCGAAACAATCAGCTAACAGGTTGGAAAATAAGTAAAAGCCAGAATCATCATGTTCTATTTTTTATTATAAAATAAAAATCCTTTCAGCCATTTTTCCCCCTTCTTTCTTTCACTTCACATAGCGTTTTTTTCCCTTCAAATATAAGATAAATATAATAATTTGCCAGATGATAATAGCACAAACCGTGAATGATTGCGAACAGATGAATAAATACAGCAGCTAGAGATAAGAAACGCTTTAGCTTAAGTATTGAATGTTAGTTAATTATTTGAGACAAAAGAAGTTTTTCTTATGCTCTTTTTTCCCCCCTTGAATTTACTTTACCTGTTCTTGACAAGCAATCTTTTATGGAATTTAATAGTAGAGACTGACTGTAGAAGCTGCGGCCAACAGCTGAAGCTGAGCTTCGCCCTGCCTTCCTACCAGCTGCCACCTGAGTATAAATTCCAGCAAATTTATTATATTAAATCAGACTTTTAAGGAACTAATCAAATTTTCAGCGTCTGTGCCAGATATCTAAAAGTGCTACAGAGAAAGATAACTGCTCCAACCAATTCTCCATTTTCTTACCAAAGGATACTGCTACAAGTAGCATCCCTGGAGAGTTGTCTACCAAACTTTTCGCTTTGCTGGACATAGATGGATTTTTGGGTCAGAATAATTTCGAGTTTTCACAAGAGAGCTTGGTGAAATGTTAACAGCACCAGTTAGATGCATCCACAATGTTATTTTCTCGTAGGCCAAACCGAGATGTGATAGGTTGTCTACTAACGAGCTATTTCTCCTTCTCTCTACTGTTTTCTATTTTCCTTTATCTGCTGTAATACTTTTATGTGCTGCCCAATTTTTCTTTGTAAGTTTTGAGTTGTCTTACTAAAATGCATACAAGTAGTGGCAACCATGCAGAAATTATACAATTGAAACTCCTTTAGATTTTACTAAAATACATGCAATGGACGACCGCTCTTGATTTTCATTTATGCATATACACATGTCCCTGTATCCTGCAAGTCTTATTGCTTGATCATTTAAGAATTTTTGATGATTGAGTATAAAATTTCCCAATTCTTAAGTCCTACCCATCTTCTGCTTTAAAAAAATTCAAAAAGATATTTGGCAATACATTTATTAAATTCTCGACTGTGATAGTGTTTGAAGTTGTTGGGCATGACCATTCAAGTCCGTTTGATTAAGAAGAAGTGTAAGTGGTGTCTAAAGTTTAATTATGAAGTGCCAAATTCATTTGATTCCCTAATGAAGGTATAGAAAGATGAATAGTAATGTGTCATACAAACAAGTACAAGGTATCAAACAACTAAGAAACTGATTTTGCTTTGCATCTCTTTCATTCCCTTGTTTATATTTTTCCTTCAACATAGAGAATATATAAACAGCAGAGGAAATGGAATCATTAATCAACTTATACTTTTTTTTCTTTTTCAATTTCCTTGAATTTAAACTACCTGTTGTTGATGAGCACCGTAATGAGCTCTAATTGAAGATATTGACTGCAGAAGCTCCAGCAACCAGCACTAGCTTCGCCACCTCCCTAACAACCGCCTCTTGCTCCACTCCAGTAGTTGTTAAAACTCAGCAACTTTATCAAAATAAATGCAAATTTTTCATGGGATTTTTTTTTGAGAAGTATACTGTCATACAATCAGATTTGTGAGAGTCAATGAATATCTGAAACGAGATAGTTCACAGTTGCAGGCCTTCACTTTCTTGCCCACAAAACAAGATTGTTTTGGGGAAGAATGTTATGCTTTTCACTTTTCTTGCCCACAATAATGCTGCCTTTTGATTTTCCAAATAAACAATGGATTTGTGAAGAAGGTGCTTTCCGCTGTTCAACATTTTACACCAGGTAGTGGTGCTTTTCAACAAACCTTTGTTGCATCCATTAAGGCATCGATCAAGGCAGAAACATGAGTCGTTTTGTGGTCATTTTCAGGTTTTTTAAATCTTTTAAGTTTGTTGCATGATTGCTAATTAGTGCTAATTGGGTGGGACATATCATAATTTTAGTGCTATTGAGTCATCGTGGGCCTCAATAATAATTAGTGCTAATTTGGCGGGACCAATCATAATTTTAAAATTTTTTCAATTTTTATTTTAAAAACACAAATTTCAATCAATAAAATCCTACCACGATTTTTTTTTTTTTTGGCAATGGATTATAATAGTATCACATACGCTTACAGATATATATAAAACTCTCGCAATTGTTATTCCTTGATGTTAAATACTTACAAAAGAAGTGCTAGGATAAGGAGAAATGATAGTGATAAATTTATAATTTTAGTCGCGTCATAGCGTTTGTAATATTGTTATCTTCTTTGTACTTCTTGCGGTTCGGGACTATTGAGCTTTTTACTTTAATAATAGTTTTCGTTTGTTTAATTTTTCTAGCTTAGTAGCAACTGGTTCTTGCTTATTTGGATCCCTTTCCCTTCTTTTCTTTCTGCCTTTTTTTTAGGTTAAATAATTTGAGGGTTAATTAGTTCTTGCTTACTTTAGTCAAAGGGTATTTGCCAAAAATGAAATGGTGGAAAAGCTTATTTGGAATAAAATTTCTGCTTTGGAGGGTTTTAAGAATTTACTTAACATTAGTATTGCCCTATCGGTTATAGTACATTTTCAAAATTTGAAGTTTGGTCCAGATTTGTGATGTTTTAGTTAAAAATCAAGAAGAGAAAGATCATTTGAGTATGTTTTCTTGTTTTCATTGCCAAGAAATATTACACTCAATTAGCTAAGTCCTTAACGAATAGTTTGGTTGTCGTAAAAATTTGCATTGCAAATCAAATTCTATTAGAATTTAATCAACTTATCAAATCGAGCTCAAACTTATAACTATTTGGTAATATGGCTCCAACAGTTTCTACCTTCAATTATATATTAAGGATAATTTCATAAACCTTCCCAGAGTTTTTTCTTAGTATAGCACTTTCGAAGTTCTCAAAATCTCTCTTATGTCCCCTAAATGCTATTTTGTAACATGACGAGGTTCAAACCTACGCTTTAAATTTTAACCTAATTCTCTCGTTTACTATAATTATACAAGTTGTTGTTCGTAGTACTAAGGAGTTAGGATCAATCCCACAAGAATCACTTTCAACTACTAAGGCTTTTCGCTCACTCTATTATCTAAACTAATCAAAATTTTAACTAAATAAAATAACCACAATACCTAAAGCAATGCAAAGAAATATAACAACTTGAAAAAATTCTACTAAACACAAATATTCTAGGGTATAGAATCTACTAAATGTACCTAACTATGGATGAAATAGCAAATTATTACTTATGCTCTTGTCTTACTAATGATGCATTTCATTCAAGCCATCTAAGTGTACTACTACTTTCGTATGCTTACTCAGGTTCCACCTATTCCATTTTTATCATTGTCAACTATTCTCATAGATTAACAACAACTATCATGGCTTGTAAATGGTGATAAAGCATTCACAAGTGTTAAAGCAAGAAAAAGTGAATTAGCAAGTACAAGATATAGCAATAATCAACTTTATACAACCAAAATCAAGGCACAAATAGGTTCATCTATTCCTAAAACCAGAAGATTTAGCTAGACATAATAAACTTTACAATAAAGCTCATATCTTCAATGTAACTAAACATTAATGAAACAACAAAGAGAGTAAAGAGAAAGAAATGCTTATTCAAGTGAAGAAACAAGATCTTTAAGTTTCATCATCTTCATTGCCATCAAAAATACTTTGTTAAATCAAGAGTTCTTCAAGAGAAATTAGAAACTAGATCTAAAACCATACTAAAACTAAGATAGAGAGAAAGAGAAAGGAAAGTTCTTCTTGTTTAGAGCTAATCTCTCTCCTCAGTTATGTGTTTCTTCCTTGTTAAGAGTCAAGAAAAGAAGCTCCTAGATTTATCAAAAGTTGGTACAAATCGTCCTTCTGTGTCTTGTCTAAGATAAAAAAAAAAGAAAAGAAAGAGAAGTCATGCAAGTTGGCAAGTTGCAGTAACCATGATCCCTTGGACCAATCCCTCGAGGGATTCTCCCAAGGATTGTGCAGAGCAAGTGATTCTTTGCAAAACAACATTCTGCCCACAATCCCTAGGAGAAACCGCAGAGAATCGCTCGAGGGGTTTGACAGGCTATCGAGCCTGTGCAATAATAAAAACCTAACTATCACCAAAAGCAGTCAACAATCAATTCCATGTACTGGAGCAGGGACTCTGGATGTGCAATGGGTTACTTGATTCACTCTGGCTCCGAAGAATTTGCTTAATTTGATATACCAAAATTGACTAACTGACAAAATTACTAACTAGTAGACAGTGGCAAGCAGGATCGAATCCACAGGGACTGGGGATAATTCGTTTCTTCTAGAGTTCAGAGCATGGGGGGTTTTGAAAAATATAAAATAACTAATTAACTAACTAATGAAACAACTAATAGAAATAAACAGGAATTAATCAATAACCAATACAACTCTAGCCAAAGGTGCAACTTTTCATACACGGTCCATTCAACTGATCATCGATGCACAGATGATTCAATTACTCACTAATAGATTGGTTATAATTGTCATACACGTGATAAACAACCAGTCTTTCCTTACATTTTCGATAGTCAAGGTATGACCATTAACTATTTCCCTAACCAAGAAATAACCCTAGGTACGACCATAGGATTTAATTTCTCGATTGCAATAAGAATTAGAAAAGCCCAACCCTAACTAACAAACACGCTACGAGGGTTCGTTTAAGTTAGATCATACGTTTTCCTAACATGAAACCAATCATGCTAGTCGCCACTGGTATTAATCAATTAAACAATTACGGATTCAATCAATTAATATGACAGTAGATTATTAGATTAATTCAAATATCGGACCCTTGACATTCAAATAACAAAACAATCATAAGAAATTAAACCAGAAACGTACGAATACCAATGAATAAAAGAAATAAGTAAAATAATTCGATCTCACAGATGTTTGGAACCGAATCTTCAGTTGTCCCCTTAACTAGAAATTGGGAATTTAGTTCTTCATTATTGAGAAAATCGCCAACGTGATGCTATGGGAAAGAGCCAAAATCACAGGCTCCTCCCAAGAGCTCTCCTGCGGCTGAAAAGAGGAAAAAAGAATACGACTATCCGTCTGCCGGCCTCCTCTTTTCTTTCCTAAGAAGTAGTAATCAAATGGGAGCCGACCTTTTCTTTTTCTTATTTTCTAGTTTCCCAAATACATTGAACTTCCTAATTTTCCTAAAAAGAAGATATTTCCTAATAATCTAAGATGTTTTCCAATTGTATTTGGAAACATGCTTCGTAAGTCTTCGGCTTGAATTAGGAAACTGCCATGCGTGAATCCTGTCTTCTCTGGACTTGACAGTAATTCTTGAAAAATTATCCCTTTTATCACATTTTACTCATTTTCCTACAATTGGCACCATTAACCAAATATAAGTAGAATCTATAAATTAAAATAATATTTGGCTAAAACCAAGGGAAAAATAAATATAAATTTAGCAATAAATTATGACCTATCAGGGTTCTCTTTTTGTTTTTTTCCTCCTTGACTTGCACTACTTCTTTTAGCCATTGTTGTGATTTTCCAAACTTCTAATCCTCACTCATTTCATTTTCAATCGAGCTTGATCATTTTACCTACACAAACAAAGAGATTTTGCAAGTAAAATGACAAAATCACAACTAATTCATTTATCAACTTAAGGAGCATATTAGTGATATAAAATGGACAATTTATACCAATTAATCTTACAAATTGACTCAAAAACAATATGAAACACATTAAAAAATATCACAAATTTAGCCATTATCATAACATTTTCAACACCTTCAAGTTAAATTAACATTAAAAATGCATATCATAAGAGACATAACATCTGAGTTCCATCTCTATGCTAATTGTCCTTTATATCATTATTAGAGCAATGATGCAAATCAAAATAAATCTAAAGAAAGGTCAAAATGGGATGGATTTTAAGTCCAATAAAGAGCAAAGTTGTAGCAACTCATATCTTTTTGTAACTATGGCTACACATATTTACATAAAATTGCAACAATATAACAACACAAAGAACATAAATTCAATAACAAAGATAAAATTAAGAACAAAATTGGAGTTTTTTGCCAAAATAATTCAATTCTAGAAAAATATTCTCAAGGTAACATAATTTGAAATAATATATCCTTTCTAATATATTTGATGCCACACTGAGCTTTAGGGCAAAATATTGAATGTAAATTTCTACTTCTACAATTACATAATGCTCCATCTTTATTATATACTCTCTCTTTCATTTTTTTTTGGGCATTGTTGGATGAATTTTTTTATGAGGTGCACCAAATTTTTTAAGAAAATACTAATAGTTCCAAAATTCATTGTTACAAATTATTGTTCTTTGTTCAAGAATTTCAATAGGGTAAATCATTTGCATTTGTCTTACTATTGGAAATAGAATGATTATTTTTTTGGAAAAAGATTTTGAATTTAGGCTTATATTTTCCTTTCTTTTGTTATGAATGGTGGTACGTATTATTGAATGGCCAAACAAATTGTTTGAAGCTTTTTGGCTTCTTGATAATTTTTTTTCTTAAATTTTGTGCATCCACTAATCAAGCACTAAAGACATGGTTTTCAATGATTTAAAAATATATCTTCATAAAATTCCCATATATTGGTTTTGTAATTTTTTTAGTTGACTTTTTCCTTTCTTTCCTCATTTCCCACTAATATATATCCTTATACAATTAGTTTTAACTTATTATCGGTAATTTGTTTAAAATTATTTTAAGAAGATATACAGTTAATTATCTGTTCAAGGTTGCAAGTGATTTAGAAAAACTAAAGTATTATTAAAGAAAGATAGGAGGCCATTTCATGTAAAGGTAAGAAAATGGAAAGTTTGAAAAGTCTTACGTTGACTAAAAAATTGGTTACAAAGGAAATGCGATTAAAAAGTGTATTACTATAGGAATATTTTTTTTTTAAAAAAAGTCATTTTGGAAATAAACTTGCAAATTTGAGAGAAGATATTTTAGCACACCATGACAAGATCTAACAGGAGGGCACTCTTATTAGTGATCAACAACATTTACCATGAATAATGGAAAACACTCTTAGAATTCATGAACTTCATTTATCCACGTGTTTTTCTTTCCAAACTGCTTTTCTTTTGGCCATCCTATATTGTTTCATATTTGATAAGTGTTTATTATGTGTGTTTTTAAGTAGCATTTTATGTTTCTTTTTGGTTTGATTTAGGGTTTTTACGGTGTAATTGTGAGACCCCGAAATTTTACTTGTCTTTATAGCTCTTATTTGAACTTACTTGCCTTAGATTCTTGGTTTTTTTAATGGTTGAATTTGAGCCAAGGGGGTGAATTTTGTTAAGAAAAGTTTTATAATCTCGAGTTGTTAGAAAATCTAGAAATTTTCGCAGGAGGCTCTGCGCAGCTTTGGGAAATTGGCTATAACTTCGTATAGGAAAGTCGGAATTGAGTTCCGTTTGTTGCGTTTGAAAACTAGACTCATAGGGCTTCCTATGGTGAAAAATTTAGAGGTTTGATTCAATCTCTATAAATTCTAGGAAATTGGCAAATTTGACTGAAAATTCTGCCATGCACAAGTAAACATAGGAATGTTGTAGTAGCTTATGACTCAATTTGGACCAACTTATGAACTGAATCTCTTTGAGGTGTCTTCTAAAGATTATTAGTATTTGAAGTCTAGTTTTTAACAGGCCAAGTAGTATGAATTTTTGATAGTTATAAATCAAATTATGATTTTTCTAAAGGAAGGGCATAAGTTAGGGTTTTTTGTGCATACTAGGGTTTTTGGTGTGTCTTTGGTGCATTTTGATAGTGTGATCACTTGGTGAGGTGTGTGTACTAAATTTGGTGGATAAAAATGAGTATTAGGTAAGAAAAGTGTGTGATTAGAAGTGTTAATAATAAGTGAGTGAACCATAAGTAAAAACACAAGTACGCGAGTTAAGGAAAAACGGCTTGAACCGACGTGTACCGTTTACTACCGATTGAGTGCACCGCTTGAACACTACTTTATTACCTTAATCTCCTTGTTATTATTTCAGAAATATCAACCCTAAAATATCCTCCAAAGGAGCCGAAATTGTGGACTAAATAAAGGGGAGAAAAGGAAAAAAATAAGAAAATCTCTTATGGTGCCAAGTGTTGCAAAGTTAGGGATGGTTGACCAAGCAAATTTTTCTTTCCTTCTTGTCTCCAATTTGGCTCATGACTGAAAATTCTGCCATGCACAAGTAAACATAGGAATGTTGTAGTAGCTTATGGCTCAATTTGGACTAACTTATGAACTGAATCTCTTTGAGGTGTCTTCTAAAGATTATTAGTATTTGAAGTCTAGTTTTTAACAGGCCAAGTAGTATGAATTTTTGATAGTTATAAATCAAATTATGATTTTTCTAAAGGAAGGGCATAAGTTAGGGTTTTTTGTGCATACTAGGGTTTTTGGTGTGTCTTTGGTGCATTTTGATAGTGTGATCACTTGGTGAGGTGTGTGTACTAAATTTGGTGGATAAAAATGAGTATTAGGTAAGAAAAGTGTGTGATTAGAAGTGTTAATAATAAGTGAGTGAACCATAAGTAAAAACACAAGTACGCGAGTTAAGGAAAAACGGCTTGAACCGACGTGTACCGTTTACTACCGATTGAGTGCACCGCTTGAACACTACTTTATTACCTTAATCTCCTTGTTATTATTTCAGAAATATCAACCCTAAAATATCCTCCAAAGGAGCCGAAATTGTGGACTAAATAAAGGGGAGAAAAGGAAAAAAAATAAGAAAATCTCTTATGGTGCCAAGTGTTGCAAAGTTAGGGATGGTTGACCAAGCAAATTTTCTTTCCTTCTTGTCTCCAATTTGGCTCATCTTCCTCCTTTATTTCTTCATGTTGGCCGAAAATAAGAGGGGGAAAAAGAGAGAAAAACAACTTCAACTCCAATCTTGATTCTTCCTTGTTGAGCTGAAATCAACCAAACCAAACCGATTAAACTTGCCTTTTGGTGTTTGGAAAGCTTTGTGTGGTGAAATTTTGGGAAGAAAGGGGTTTGGTTTTCACTTACAAGCAGCTCTTGTAAGGTATAATGGTTTTCTTTCCTTTTCTTGTACTTAATCTTGTTAAAATTGGGAAATAAGCTTGTGTTCTTGGTTTCCTATGGTTAATTATTTAGTTTTGAATGATATGGTGGAATGTTTAGCTAGGGTTTGAAAATTTCAGTTATGATTATTGTTGTTAGGTAGTATATGATGATAATGAGCTTGGATAGGGACTTGGGGTAGTGATTCAAGGCATGAATGTTAGTTTTAAGCATTGAAACATCAAATTCCAGCAAGTGTAGTAGAATCTGCCCTGTTTCTGTACTGCATATTCTTCCATGGTAAAGGCCGAATCAGTCCTTGCTCAAACATTAAGGTTGTAGGGAATGGAGTTAACTATCTTCCTGTAAAATTTCAGCTCAATCGGAGAACTGTATCTTGTGAAATGACTAAAATACCCCTGACTGCCCAAAAGCCCTATTTCACAGGTAGCTTTTTGTTTTCTTTGAGATTGCACATTTTGACCTTGGAAATGCATGAACTGGGTGTCGATGTCTTCATAGGAAATGTAGGTATCTGTCTTAGCTTCGAAAAGCCATAAAATTTACCCCAATCCGATAAGCGTAGCTTCAAATGTGACCAAAACGTTAGAAGATGTCAAACCTGCTACCTAGCCATTCGTCTTTAATACTGGTTTCCAACTTTGATTTTGATGGTTACATTGCTAGAATTGCCTTGTATTTGGATGAAATTGAGCCTAATTGAAGGGCTATTGTGTTAAGATTGCTTATGTGTGAATTTGGGCTGAGTTGAGGAAAGAAATGAAGCCCTAAGTGGCTGAAAAATAGCAAAATACAAAGGGCATGCTGCCCAAATTTCTATTACTTGCTTTTATGAATATTAGTGAGATGTAAGGTTTGAGTTTAGGGTTAGTTGGATCTTAAGTTACATATGTATCCTTGAATGCATTTCAATATTAGTATATGAGTTGTTTTGACCAAGATTTGGTATCAACTAAGATGAAAAGTGTTAGTTTTCTCTCGAAAACTTTGAATTACCTTTGCTCACTTCAATTTGGGATTGGTTATTCTTAGGGTTTGTCGGTGATCAAGGGCATAATTTGGAAGGAAACTTTTGACGTTATTTTGCTTAAATTGGTGAGTGTTCTTTGTAGGTTATGCTTCAAATGACTATGTGGATTGTTGTGAATGTTTGATTAAATGTTAATTGTTTTCAATGATTGCTAAAATGAATTTTTGCTAGGTGAGTGTGTACTTTATCGCACTCGACCTAAATGAACGTGAAATTTTCAATGATTAAATGATTAAATGCTACTTGTGCATGAATGTAAGCCTTTTGGCTGAACTGGGCCCTTGCCCTTCGTTTCCAGTCGACTCGAGCCAGAAGCAGACTCGGTCAGGCGATTGGTAACCTTGGGATAATGTTTGGTATACTCGAGTATGACCACGAAGATTGGTGGAGACTGGCCAGTGAATTGGCTAGCGGCGGGAAATGAAATGAATGAATGAATGTAAAAAACATTGGAGGAGTTTTCACTTGCAAATGTTTTCTAATGTTGGAGGAATAAGGGAAAATGGTTGGCGAACGAATGAACGAATGGCTTCACGTGAGCATATATCCTTTTAATGAGTGGGCTATTATTGCTTTTATATGTTAAATGTTTTTGGATTATTTGCTATTAAATGATTAATGTCCTGGATTTAATTGCTCGATTATGTGTATGGAACCTCACTGGGCTTTTAGTTCATTCCTTTAGTTTTGTTTTCTTTACAGGGGATACGAGCGAGGCGTGAGACTTGTATAGGCTAGCGTAGTCTAGTTTTTTTGGATTTTGCAATTGTACTCGCGCTAGTACTCGACTAGGGTTGGTTGCACCTAGATTGTAAACACCTTGATATATTTGGGCGTGTATAAGCCTTGTAACTGGATTTGAGCATCAATGTATATGTTAAGCTTGGAATCGTTGTTTTATTTCTTTTCTATGGTTGTAAGTTCTTTTCTCGAGTTAAACGTGAGTGAGTCCTGGCGAGAGTTGGGGCAGACGACTCGCTAAACCCTAGGGTACGCCCTAGGGGGATGTGGGGTCGTCACAGTAACTTGCTCTCTAAACTTCTAAATTTCACGTGTTTTTTTTAAGCAATTTAATGTACAAAGCTGGTTATATTTGTTGGATTTGAGGAGAATTATCAATGTTGGATTGAGACGGATTCATTTGAACTCATTAGTGCTTGATTCAATGACAATGCAGAAAGTAGAAGAGCATCAAATGTAAGTATCATCAGTGCATTACATGAACAACAATGGGACATCTTGCTGGTGATCTCGATGATGAATTGGAGCAGAAAAGAAGCAAGAAAACATACCAGAACTGAAAACGCGACCTCGAATATGCGAGCTTATGTCACGTATTGTCCCATGTTTCTTTACAACTTGTTTTGCAACTTGCTCTATTTTCACACTACTTTCCAGCTCAATTCCAGCACAGAATTTCGACTACACGTGCTCAAGAAAAGGAGTTTTGTGTCAAGAAAAGGGAAGAGAAAAGGAGTTTTGTGTCATATCATTGTTCACTTTTTGACTCTCTTAATATTATTTATGTAAGAATCATTGAAAGAAAGGAAGAGTTCTTGAAAGTTCTTGTAAATTCTTGATAGTTCTTAGTCATAGCTTTTCTTATTCTCTCTAACTAGAAACTTCTAAGAAAACTTGGAGAATTCATTGTACCACCCATTTCGTTGAAGAAATAGAAGAATTGGGAGCTTGTTCATCATATTGGCTAAGCTTTCTCTATCTTTTTCTTTAGTTGTGATTCATTATGTGTGCATGCAATGAAGTTATGTTCTTTATTGTCTTTATATCACATGAGTAGTTATATTTCTAGATTTAGGGAGTAGATGAAACTTGTGGTTACTTGATATGAGTTGAATATGATTTACATTTATTACCTCTTGAATTAATTTGTCCATTTATTCATGCTTATCACTTGTTGTTGCTTGATCACCAATAGCAAGTTTCCAGTTGTTGCTATTCAATGAAAATGGTAATAATGATGGAACTGTGACGACCCCACCTCCCCCTAGGGCGTACCCTAGAGTTTAGCGAGTCGCCTGCCCAACTCTCGGCCAGGACTTACTCACGTTTAACTCGAGAAAAGAACTTAACAACCATAGAAAAGAAATAAAACAACGATTCCAAGCTTAACATATAAATTGATGCTCAAATCCAGCTACAAGGCTTATACACGCCCAAAATATATCAAGGTGTTTAACAATCTAGGTGCAACCAACCCTAGTCAAGCACTAGCGCGGAGTACAATTTCAAAATAAAAAAAAACTAGACTATCCTAACCTGTACAAGTCTCACGCCTCGCTCGTATCCCCTGTAAAGAAAACAAAACTAAAAGAATGAGCTAAAAGCCCGAGTGAGGTTCCATACACATAATCGAGCAATTAAATCCAGGACATTAATCATTTAATAGCAAGATAATCCATGAAAACATTTAACATATAAAGGCAATAATATCCCACTCATTAAAAGGATATATGCTCACGTGAAGCCATTCGTTCATTCGTTCGCCAACCATTTTCCTTATTCCTCCAACATTAGAAAACATTTGGCAAGTGAAAACTCCTCCAATGTTTTTTACATTCATTTCATTCATTTCATTTCCCGCCGCTAGCCAATTCACTGGCCAGGTCTCCACCAATCTTCGTGGTCATACGTCGAGTATACCAAACATTATCCCAAGGTCACCAGTCGCCCGACCGAGTTCGCTTCTGGCTCGAGTCGACTGGCAACGAAGGGCAAGGGTCCAGTTCAGCCAAAAGACTTAGATTCATGCACAAGTAGCATTTAATCATTTAATCATTGAAAATTTCACGTTCATTTTAGGTCAAGGTGCGATAAAGTACACACTCGCCTAGCAAAAATTCATTTTAGCAATCATTGAAACATTTAACATTTAATCAAACATTCACAACAATCCATATAGTCATTTGAAGCATATCCTACAAAAGAACCACTCACCAATTTAAAGCCAAAATAATGTCAAAAGTTTTCTTCCAGATTATGCCCTTGATCACTGACAACCCTAAGAATAACCAATCCCAAATTGAAGTGAGCAAAGGTAATTCAAAGTTTTCAAGAGAAAACTAACACTTTTCATCTTAGTTGATACCAAATCTTGGTCAAAACAACTCATATACTAATATTGAAATGCATTTCAAGGATACATATGTAACTTAAGATCCAAACTAAACCCTAACTCAAACCTTACATCTCACTAATATTCATAAAAGCAAGTAATAGAAATTTGGGCAGCATGCCCTTTGTATTTTTGCTATTTCCAACCATTTATGGCTTTCATTTGTTTTCCTCAACTCAGCCCAAAATTCACACATAAGCAATCTTAACACATAACCCTCAACTAGGCTCAATGTCATCCAAATACAAGGCAATTCTAGCAATGCAACCATAAAAATCAGAGTTGGAGACCAGTTTGAAGACGAATGGCTGAAGTAGCAGGTTTGACATCTTCCGGAGTTTTGGTCACATTTTGAAGCTACGCTTATTGGATTGGGGTAAATGTTATGGCGTTTCGAAGCTAAAACATAAATCTACATTTCCTATGAAGACATCGACACCCAGTTTGTGCATTTTCAAGGTCAAAATGTGCAATTTCAGAGAAACAGAAAGCTGCCTGTGAAATAGGGCTTTTGGGCAGTCAGGGGTATTTTAGTTCATTTCAAAATATACCAGTGCTCCGATTGAGCTTGACATTTTATAGGTAGATAGGTTAACTCCATTCCCCTACAACTTTCATGTTTTGACCTAGATCTGATTCGACCTCTAACATGGACGATATGCAGGTCAGAAAACAGGGCAGATTCATCATTAATGCTGGAAAATTTTGATGTTTCAATGCTTAAAAACTAACACTTCATTCCTTTTAATCATTACCCCAAGTCCCTATCCAAGCTCATAAACATCATATACTAGATAAAAAATCCTAATCACAACTCGAAAATTACAAACCCTATGAATGCGGATACGGGTGCGCAACAACTTCAACCTTGGGTCAAGGATCCTTTGGTCAACATTTGGTGGTCCGATGACAAGATCAAGATCCAAGAGGGTGAAGGAAGCTTTACGAGCTTTGATCATTCACCATACAAGCAAGGAGCAAGCTAAATTGAAGATTTGGTGGACCATGAAGTTACCTTGTTCACTTGTACTTTTGAAGTGAAAGAATGATCTCATACTTGTTAGCTTAGTTGGTAGTTGTTTTAAAACTGCCTAGTTTAGTAGTTGTTAATCGCACAAAGGACATGTTGTCGCTTAGTTTTAATCCTTTTAGTAGTTTTATTAATTATTGGGCCTTATCGGGAAGCCATAAAGAGCTGGCTCTTTATGTGGGCCGAATTCCTATTCCTAGTTTAGGTAGGTGAGTTGTCAATCCTTACTCCAAACAGATTTGCCCTAGTTCCAACCTATAAAAGGCATCTCTTGTACGAGTAAAGGACGGAATATTACAACCAGAAATCGTGAGGAATTTTCCTTCAAGTTCTTAATCGAACTTACTCTTGAATTCTTGAGTTCATAGCTTAGGATTCAAATCCGACTTTATCGATTAGTTTGTTCCCTAATCGTGGTGTCTCTTCATCCATCATTATTTGCTTAAGGTTGCTGATTACCTTCGTGTGTCAGAGGTCTTGAGTTCACGAGAACAATTGCGTTCAATTTCCATTGGGAGAAAAGATCCAACTCTGATATTATAAAGTTGGGAGGTTCTAGAAGGGTCTTCCCTAGGGTTGCTCATCAGTTGGTATCAGGAGTATCAGGTTAATTCTCTTTCAATTGAAGTTGCTCATATCTTGTTAGTTTGTGTCTTTTGTCAAAAAAAAACTGTTCACGTCACTGTTCATCCGCGGTACTGTTCATCCGAACACAAAAAAAAATCTGTTTGGGTGTTGTCTTTTTGTGTTTTCTGTCCAAATTTCGTTCTTGGGTCTATTATACTTGTGTTTGGGTTGTTAGGGTTTAAAAACAAAAAAAAACAAAAAAAAGTCACGTACCTTATATTGTTTTAGTGTCCAAGTTGCTGGAATTTTCTTTTGAGTATTGCTGAAATTCTGTTTTGCCTATTTCTTGAGTATTGGTTGTTGTTCTTGCAAACCTTGGACACCACAACATAATTTGGGGAAGTTCTTGAGCTTCTTGAACAAATTCTTGAAGTTCTTGGACCACCAAGTCTTGTTTTGAAAGTTCTTGAACAATAAATCAAGAACTAGGGTTTTCTTGAAATTTGCATAACCTTTCATCCGTTTCTTGAACTTGTTGGTGTGACCTGAATTTGTGTTCCTTGAAGAGCCAAAGCAAAAAAAAAAAAAAAAAGAAAAAAAAGAAAAGGAAGAAGAGAAGAAATCGGCTCTCACACAAAGGAAATCAGGTTTCCAAATCTTGAGTTTCCAATCTTGATTGGTTTCCCAAATCTTGGTTTCCAAATCTTGATTGGTTTCCAAATCTTGAGTTTCCAATCTTGATTGAATTCCAACGACCCCAAACGACCTAACCAGCCCCAAACACACCCAAATCAGTTTCCAAAACCAAACCTAAACTACCACAAACACCTTAGCCAAACCGCCTTTGAATTCTTGAGTTTCTAAATCGGTTGAGCTAGTTTTTGCGAACCAATTTGACTGAAATTTGAGGACTGGTTCTTGCATTATTTGAGCACCCCAAAAACACCACTTACCTTCCAAAATACTGACCAAAAACTCAGCAAAACAGCAGCTCAAAAAAAGTTCCAGCTTCGGGTAGAGTTTTTCTAGGATTTGCAAAAAAATTCTGCTTTGTGTCTTGTTACTTGCTTATAGGGTAATTAATTCTGGAATTTTTGAGAGTTTGAGTTGTTTTAAGAACTTCGAGAAGGAAATTGAGAGTGAGTGTTTTTTTTTCCTTGAGTGATACACGAGTACTTTGCAAGGTAGACTAGGATACACTTGTTTTGCAGGTTTGACAATATGTCTCAAGAGGGGAACATATCCCGACTGAGACCGAAGTGTCACTCAAACTGGTGCTCCAAGCTCTTCGAAAACAAGCAGAGAGACATGAATTTGTGATGACACAAATATCCGACAGGTTGGCTGCCATTGAGATGCGAGGTACCGGAGATACACATTCGAGTGTTCAGAATGCTGATCATGATGCGGATGATGAGGGATCATTCTAACGCCTCATTTCGATCAAGGAAAAGCCAAAGGGGCGAGGGAAGGTCGAGACCGACCTAGGAGAACCGATGACAATCTTGGTTCCATCAAGACTAAGATGCCTACCTTTCATGGGAAGAATGATCCTGAAACTTACTTGGATTGGGTTAGGCGAGTTGAGCAAGTGTTTGAAGTCCACAATTACTCTGAAGAGAAAAAGGTGAAACTTGCAGCTATTGAATTTCAAGATTATGCATCTATTTGGTGGGAGCAAGTATGTGCCACAAGGAGGAGAAATAGGGAACAACCGATTGACACTTGGACTGACATGAAGCAAGTGATGAGGAAACGATTTGTACCCTTCCATTATACCACGGACTTGTACAATCGGCTCCAACGACTCACTCAAGGGTCTAATTCGTTGATGAGTACCACAAACAAATGGAGGTAGCGATGATAAGGGCCAATGTACAAGAGGATCCGGAAGCAACCATGGCGAGGTTCCTTAATGGATTAAATCCTGAAATTAGGAAGAAGGTTGAGCTTCAAGACCACTTTGAGCTTCAACAAATGGTGTCTTATGCAGAGAAGGTGGAAAAGCAAGCCTTACCTATAAAGACACCTAGTGGCCGAACCACTACATCCTCTTCCACTCCTTGGAGAAGAAATCAATTGCCAACATCCAATGCTTGGCCAAGGCAAGGTAATAGAGAGAGGGAAAACAAGCGGATGGAACAACCATCCCATCCGAGTGCAACTTCTTCTAAACCAACCCCGGCCGACTCTTCCAGGGGCAAATACATCTACCAACCAGCCAAAGGCATGCTTCAAATGCAAGGGAATTGGCCACCTCATGGCTCAATGCCCTAACCGAAGCATCATGTACATGAATGAAGAGGGAGTGTGGCAAAGCGAAGGAGAGGAGGAATATGCGGACATGCCACCGCTTGAAGAGGAAGGGAAGGATGATGACATGGTTGAGATAGAGGAGGACCCCGTAGCTCGAACTATGGTAACCATGAGAGTGCTCAATGCACAAGCTCAAGAAGATGATCTCCAACGAACCAACATCTTTCATACGAGATGCAAAATTGGAGATGAGGTATGTCTTATGATCATTGATAGTGGCTCTTGTACTAATTGTGTAGCCGCTGATTTTGTTGAGCAAAAACATTCCATGGACTTACCACCCTAAACCCTATAGATTATCTTGGTTAAATGATGGGGGGGAAGTCAAGGTGACCAAACAAGCTTTAATTGCTTTTTCTATTGGTCGATACAAGGACCAAGTTTTATGTGATGTAATTCCTATGCATGCTAGTCATGTCTTGTTGGGGCGTCCTTGGGAGTATGATAGACAGGCTGATCATATTGGACTCACTAATAAGTATAAGTTCATTATGGACAACCTCAAAATCACTCTTTCACCCTTGACACCTACACAAGTGTATGAAGAACAATTGCATCTAAGAAAAGAGAGAGAAAAAGGCAGCCAAGAGAGGCAAAGAAAAAGCCGAATGTGAGAGAAAATGAGGGGAAAAAGAAAGTAGCCGAGTTGAGTGAAAAAGAAAATTCGAGTGGAAAAAGACTCAGTGAGGCCGAGAGCTTGAAAATGAAAAAAAAGAGCTTCTATGCAAGTGTGCGTGAGGTAGATAGGGTTTGAATGCACAAAGTCTTCTCATAGTACTTATGTACAGGGAAGCTGATTATTCTTCTTTTTACACACTTGGCATAACCGATTCTCTTCCTAGTGCAATCTACTCTCTTTTGCAGGAATTCAAGGATGTGTTTCCAGAGGAACTACCGAAAGGATTACCTCCAATTCGAGGCATTGAACATCAAATCGACTTTGTTCCTGGAGCAATTCTACCAAATCGACCAGCCTATAGAGCAAATCCGGAGGAAACAAAGGAAATCCAAAGGCAAGTCGATTCCCTCCTTGAAAAAGAACAGGTTCGTGAATCTCTTAGTCCTTGTGCAGTTCCAGTTATTTTAGTGCCTAAGAAAGAAGGGACTTGGAGAATGTGTACAGATTGTCGTGCAATTAATAACATTACTGTTAAGTATCGTCATCCTATTCCTAGGTTAGATGATATGTTAGAAGATTTGCATGGAGCAATCATTTTCACTAAAATTGATTTAAGATCGGGTTATCATCAAATAAGGATAAAGGAAGGAGATGAATGGAAAACTGCCTTCAAAACAAAGGTCTTTATGAGTGGCTTGTGATGTGGCTTGTGATGCCTTTTGGCTTAACAAACGCTCCAAGTACTTTCATGAGATTAATGAACCATGTTTTAAGGCATTTTCTTGGAAAGTTTGTTGTTGTTTATTTTGATGATATATTGATCTTTAGCAAGTCTTTAGATGAGCATGTTGAGCATTTGAAACTTGTTTTAAGTGCCTTGCGTGAAAATAGACTATTTGCTAACATGGAAAATGTATCTTTTGCACTCATGAAGTTAACTTTCTTGGATATATTGTTGGTGCAAATGGCATAAGTGTTGATCCAGCCAAGGTAAAGGCCATTTTAGAGTGGCCGACTCCAACCAATGTGTCCCAGGTAAGGTCTTTTCATGGTCTTGCAAGTTTCTATAGGAGATTTGTTAAAGACTTTAGTACTATTGCAGCACCTTTGAATGAGATAATTAAAAAGAATGTGGGGTTTCAATGGGAAAAAGAGCAAGAAGAGTCATTTAATAAGCTTAAGAATTTGTTAACTTCAGCACCTATTCTTGCTTTGCCTAATTTTGATTTGACTTTTGAAGTTGAATGTGATGCTAGTGGAATAGGCATAGGGGCTATCCTACATCAAAACAATAGACCCTTGGCATATTTCAGTGAGAAGTTGAGTGGGGGAGCTCTTAATTACCCTACTTATGATAAAGAATTGTATGCTGTTGTGCGTGCTCTTGAAGTGTGGCAGCATTATCTTATGCCTAAGGAATTTGTGATACATACTGATCATGAATCAATTAAATTCCTTAAAGGTCAAGGTAAGTTGCATAAAAGACATGCTAAATGGATTGCATTTATTGATTCCTTTCCATATATCATTAAGTATAAGAAGGGGAAAGATAATGTCGTTGCAGATGCATTGTCTAGGAGGTATACTTTGATCACTACCATGAGCACTAAGTTACTTGGTTTTGAGCACATTAAAGACTTGTATGCACATGATGACGATTTTTCTAATGTGTTTAAAGCTTGTGAACATGCTGCATTTCAAAAGTTTTATAGGCATGAAGGGTTCTTGTTCAAAGAAAATCGCCTATGTATTCCCAACTGTTCACTTAGGGAATTGCTTGTTAGAGAAGCCCATGGCGGAGGGTTGATGGGACATTTTGGCGTTGATAAAACTCTTGACATTTTGCATGAACACTTCTATTGGCCTAAAATGAGGCGTGATGTTGCTAACATTTGTGATAAGTGTTTAAAGTGTAAGCAGGCAAAGTCAAGGAGTAACCCTCATGGATTGTACACTCCTTTACCCGTACCTCATGCCCCTTGGACAGACTTATCCATGGATTTTGTGCTTGGTTTACCAAGGTCTTCTAGAGGTATGGATAGTATCTTTGTTGTAGTGGATAGATTTTCTAAAATGGCTCACTTTATCCCTTGTAGGAAAACAAATGATGCGCGCCATGTTGCTGATTTATTCTTCAAGGACGTGGTTAGATTGCATGGGGTACCGCGTACTATTGTAAGTGATAGGGATGTGAAATTCTTAAGCTATTTCTGGAAATCACTTTGGGGAAAGTTGGGAACTAAGTTGTTATTTTCTACTTCTAGTCATCCTCAAACGGATGGTCAAACTGAGGTAACCAATCGAACCCTTGGTGCTTTACTTCGAGCCATTGTTCAAAAGAATTTGAAGAAGTGGGAAGAATGTTTGCCTATTGCCGAGTTTGCATACAACCGAACCACTCATTCTACTACTACTCATTCTCCTTTTGAAATTGTTTATGGGTTTCAGCCGCTAACTCACTCTAGATTTATCACCTATTCCTGTTGATGAGTGTTTAAGCGCAGATGGTGTCAAAAAGGCAGGCTGTTCGGACCTTGCATGAGAGAGTTCGAGCTCAAATTGAGAAGAAAAATGCGCAATATGCAACACATGCGAATAAGGGTAGAAAGCATGTTGTATTCGAACCTGGTGATTGGGTTTGGGTGCACATGAGGAAAGAAAGGTTTCCAGCATCTCGACGGACCAAATTACATCCAAGAGGAGATGGACCTTTTCGTGTCCTGGAAAGATAAACGACAATGCCTACAAATTGGAACTTCCAAGTGAGTATGGCATAAGTGCATCTTTTAATGTGTCTGACCTATCTCCTTTTGACTTTGATACAGACTTTGAAGATTCGAGGACGAATCCTTTCGAGGAGAGAGGGAATGATGCGGATACGGGTGCGCAACAACTTCAACCTTGGGTCAAGGATCCTTTGGTCAACATTGGTGGTCCGATGACAAGATCAAGATCCAAGAGGGTGAAGGAAGCTTTACGAGCCTTGATCATTCACCATACAAGCAAGGAGCAAGCTAAGTTTGAAGATTTGGTGGACCATGAAGTTACCTTGTTCACTTGTACGTTTGAAGTGAAAGAATGATCTCATACTTGTTAGCTTAGTTAGTAGTTGTTTTAAAGCTGCCTAGTTTAGTAGTTGTTAATCGCACAAAGGACATGTTGTCGCTGAGTTTTAATCCTTTTAGTAGTTTTATTAATTATTGGGCCTTATCGGGAAGCCATAAAGAGCTGGCTCTTTATGTGGGCCGAATTCCTATTCCTAGTTTAGGTAGGTGAGTTGTCAATCCTTACTCCAACAGATTTGCCCTAGTTCCACCTATAAAAAGGCATCTCTTGTACGAGTAAAGGACGGAATATTACAACCAGAAATCGTGAGGAATTTTCCTTCAAGTTCTTAATCGAACTTACTCTTGAATTCTTGAGTTCATAGCTTAGGATTCAAATCGACTTTATCGATTAGTTTGTTCCCTAATCGTGGTGTCTCTTCATCCATCATTATTTGCTTAAGGTTGCTGATTACCTTCGTGTGTCAGAGGTCTTGAGTTCATGAGAACAATTCGCGTTCAATTTCCATTGGGAGAAAAGATCCAACTCTGATATTATAAAGTTGGGAGGTTCTAGAAGGGTCTTCCCCTAGGGTTGCTCATCACCCTAGCTGAAAATTATAAGCTAATAAGCAAGATCATGAAATCTTCCATAAAATCCATCACTATCAAGCCATGTATTGCTTCAATTGTAAAATAAGAAAGAAAAAGAGAGGTTTCTAGTATAATACCTCAAAATCCCCAAAATAAGTTGTGATACAAGAACTTTCTTCCTCCAAAAGTTGCACCAAGCTCACCTCCAAACTTCCCCAAAGATTAATCGGAGTGGATTCAAGTTTTACTTTACTTTTCTCAAGAATCAAGCAAGCTATCAAGATGGAATTTTTGGAAGTTTTTCTCTTTGTTCTTTCCCTAGAATTTTGGCCAAGGTGACGGAAATGGAGAAGAAATGAAGCCAAGAGAAAGATAAGAAGATAGGAAATTAATTTGGTCAAAGTTGGTTGGATCCTTGACACTTGTCAAGCCAAGATTTCCCTTCTTTGTTTTTTTTTCTTTTCTTTCCTTTCCTTTGGTCAAAAATAGTGGCTTCTTTATAGGATATTTTAGGGGTGATTAGTTGAAATAAAAGAAAGGTGATTAAGGTAATAAAGTAGTGTTCAAGTGGTGTACTCATTCGGTAACAAACGGTGCACGTCGGTTCGAGCCGTTTTTCCTTAACTCACATGTACTTGTGTTTTTACTTATGGTTCACTAGCTTATTATTATCACTTCTAATCACACACTTTTCCTTACCTAATACTCATTTTTATCCACCAAATTTAGTACACACAGCTCACCAAGTGATCACACGACCAAAATACGCGAAAACCCTAATTTACGCTAACTATAAAACTAAAGTACAACTCTTGATTCTATGATCTATTGTAACTATTGAGGGAGTAAATGAATAGTAAAGATATGATAAAGTAATTTAATCAAAATAAAAGGGTATTTTAAGAAAATAAGAAGAATTTTGCGAGTTCTCACAGGAACAACATAAATGGAGCTTAAGAAGTAGACTCATGAAAATACAAGTGCACTTAAGTGGATTGCTTTTGGATTTCATGAAGAAAACAAGAGTAGATCTAGTTATTCACCATGAAAATAAGGAAAACTATTCTAGTCTACGCCATTACATCATGAGAGTGAGTTTTGGTAATATTGGAAATGTGACGCCCCCATCTCTCCCTAGGGCGAACCCTAGGGTTTTAGTGGAACGTCTGCCCAACTCTCGTCAGAACTCACGCAATCATTCAAGCTTAATATAGAATCACAAAACAACCATCGACTTAAATAAAAATATTTCGAATATACAAGCCATAACTTTTAGGGTTAACCATTTCGATTACAATCCACCAACCAACAGTAACAAAATTACACTTAAACAGCCATCAAAAGTTCATACAAAAGGTATACTATACTAGCCCCACCAAGTCACTAGTCTAGAACCTCCAATCCACCTCCAAAGCCTGTTAAGGAAAACAAACTTAAAGGAATGAGCGAACGCTCAGTGAAGCCAAGAAAATAAACAGGCAAACAAGTAACACCAATCAATCAAATAACATGCTTTAAACACTTTTAAACATACTATTTTATTTAAGTGCACAAGTTGGAAATAACACACATGGAAGGATACGGGAACTCTCAGGAGCTATTTCCACATCTCGATCAAGTTGAGCCATTCGGGGTTGACCTCCGTCAACCCAAGTAGTAATGGGACCGTAGCACTCCACTACCTCCGACCAACGTAACACCCACTCGGATCCGTAACCCAACATTCATGTAAAGGCGATACTATTCGAGTATGCCTAGCGAGATCTCAAAAGATCAAACTATATCATTTCCTAAGATTCACCAAGCTTCTCGACCAAGCCCTTGCCGACTCGAGTCACAAGGTTAGCCAATGGGTTGGGGCATCCCCACAAGCATGATTGGTCGATGAGACAACGCTCCAATCGACTTTGAATCGTTCATGGCACTAAGTCGGGATGAGCGGTACCTCCCACCCAATTAGGGTGTGATACATCTAGCCGCTCAGTGCTCACGAGTTAAAACATTTCAAGTACAAGTGCAAGTCATGTATTCATTTAACAAGTATCATTCAATCACAAGAAAGAGAGGACGAGGGCGGTAAAGTACACCCTACCTCGCTAGTACACGTCTCATACAAATAACATTTCAATCTGATGCGAAGGAGAATAGCGAGCAAACCATGCAAGTAGAACAAGTGAAGGTTCTCTCGGCCCTGTCACCCGAGCACGTGCCAAGAAAATGAAGGAAGCGCTCCAACTTCTAGTTCAAGCTATCCACGCCCAAGTTGGGAGGCCTCGGCCCATTGAAGGCCTTACAAGTGAGGATGAAAGACAAATCACCTTGGTAGAGGCCTTACTCGATGAAGAGGACCTTGTTTGAAGGCCACGGGCCTCTTTGGAGTGTCATGGTTCACCACCTAGTTATTTAGAGTTTAAGTATTTCGTTCGTAGTTTTTGATTAGATCAATAAGCTCATGTTGAGCATAGGACCAAGCAAAGAGCCCATGTGCGAGCTTGAGGAAGGCCAAGTCGGCCCACTACCTTGGCGACCATTAGCAAGGGATACGGGCCTCCCTTGAGGTCCTAATTCTCTTTGGATTTCAAGCATTTAGTAGTAGTATTATAAATAGGGTCACCAATTGTATTATTGGGCAGATTTCGTTTAATACAAAAATTGAGAGTTCTCTCATTGGCTTATTGTGAGTTTTTCTTGAAGTTCTTAGATCAATTTCTTAGGATTTTCGAGTTCGACTTATCAATCTAGAATCGCACTAGATTGTGGCGTCATCTACCCTATACCAAGGTTCATTAGCCAATGATTAACGGGTCAAGGTTCCATCAACTCCAAACGTGTTCTCCCTCTAGATCCTGTGCGCTTGTCTCTTGCGGGTTTCGTCACAAATTGGCGACGTTCGCATCAGTTGGTATCAGAGCTAGTTGGAGATATCACGTTATATCCCTTGTGTTTATTGTTTTGAGTCAGTCTGTATCCATCAATTTCGTTGATAGGTCATTAGGGTTTTGTGTCAATCGTGGGAAGGGTTTCTTGTGTCAAGTCGCAAAATTCTGTTTTGTGTTGTGGTGTTGCTGTCCGAATTTTCTAGTTTTATTTCTTCGTGATTTGTGGCTGGCTTGTTGTGATTTGTGTAGGTTATTGTGTCCTTGTCCAGCAAGAAAAACGAAAAAAAGGAGAAAGCGGCAACTAGGGTTTTCTTTCTCTTCTTGTCGCGTAGGTGTTGCTCTTGTGTGCGAGGTGTTGCTCTTGTGGGCAATCTGTCCAGAAATTTTTAGTCATTA
Organism: Coffea humblotiana; assembly: GCA_023065735.1. Taxonomy (NCBI): domain Eukaryota; kingdom Viridiplantae; phylum Streptophyta; class Magnoliopsida; order Gentianales; family Rubiaceae; genus Coffea; species Coffea humblotiana. Next base: position 20,415,414 of record CM041214.1, read on the forward strand.
ATTGTTTCTAGTTTTTGTCCATATTATAGTGTCATTCTTGTTGTTTTTGTGTCGTCTTGGGTTGAGAAAACAGCCCAGAAAAAAAATCAAAAAAATTTGTTGCATACCTCATTGTTCTTGAGTCGGTTGCTGGAATTTGCTTCTTGGGACTGCCGAATCTGTTTTGGCCATTGAACCTTGAATTTTTGTGTTGTTTCTTGCAAAACTTGAACACCAAAATAAATTTGGGGAAGTCTTGAGCCTCTTGAACCAGATTCTTGAAGTTCTTGGACCACCAAGACTTGTTTTGAAAGTTCTTGAAACAACAAATCAAGAACTAGGGTTTTCTTGAAAGCTTGCACAACCTTGCAAACGTTTCTTGATATTGTTGGTATAATCTGAAATTGTGTTCCTTGAAGATCCGAGATCTTGAACAAAAGCATCAAGAAAGAAATGAAAAAGACAAAAAAAGGGAGAAAGAAACGAAACAAAGAAAAAAAAAGAAGGAAAGAGATTTAGCTCAAGGGAAATCAGATTTACCTATCTTGATTGGGTTGAGTTTCCAATTCGTGGTTGGCTTCCAAATCTTGATTGGCTTCAATATCTTGAACTTCCTTTCTTGACTGAATTCCAACAACCTCAAATGACCTGGACAACCCCAAAAACACCCCAAACCATTTCCTAAACCACTACAAAGATCTTATCCAAATCACCCTTGGATTCTTAAGTTTCCTAAATCAGTTGGACTACTTGTTGCAAACCGAATTGGCTGAAATTTGAGGGCTGTTTCTGCCATTATTTGAACACCACAAAAGCACCTTTTTCCCTTCCAAATACTAACCAGAAACTCGGCAACCAGCAGCTCAAAATTCCAGTTTCGGGTAGGGGTCCTTCTAGGATTCCAAATTTCAGCTTTGCGTTTTGAGTCGCGTCTAGTGTCGAACATCTTAGGACTGTTTTCCTACATTAGTTGAGTCATTAAACAACGTCTCAAGTGTGTCATATACTTGAGTTTGTTCCAATTTGGACCTTTGCTTCACTCACTATGTGATTCGTGGTTGAACGTCAGCATTGGAGCTTCTTGGAGGAAATTTTCTGATTTCTTCAAGAGAGACAAACAAAGGCCAATAAGAGCTATTTGTGGGATCATTAGAGTGAGTAATTTTTGTGTGCAAACACGAGTGCGAGTGGATACACGTGAGGGTGTGTTGTGAGGAAACTTCTCTTTGTTTTTGCTAACCAGTTTGGTACCGTAGCAATGGATTCTCACCCTTTCGATAATAAACTTACCATGGAGGCCTTGCTGAATGAGTTCCAGCGGAGGATGGACATGTCCCTTGAATCTATACATGAGTGAATAGACCAACTTGAGAACCATCAACAACGAAGTAACTCGGTTCATGGGGGAAGTAATAGGGACGAATCCGGCCCTACGCCTGAAGGAGATGAGGACGACCGACGGCCTAGATATGTTCAACGAGACCCAAGGAGGAACGACGATGCACTAAAAGGGATTAAAATCAAAATCCCTTCGTTCCAAGGGAAATTTGATCCAGATGCCTACTTGGAGTGGGAAAAGCGCATCGAGATGGTCTTCGAATGCCAAGATTATAGGGAAGGATCAAAAGGTGAAGCTTGCCACTCTCGAATTCACGGATTACGCCATCATCTGGTGGGATCAAGTGCGACTTAGCCGAAGGAGATGTGGAGAACTGCCTGTGACCAACATGGCATGAACTTCGCAGGTTGATGAGGAAACGGTTCATCCCAAGTCACTACCACCGAGACCTTTATCAAAAACCTACAAAACTTGAGTCAAGGGTCTCGAAGTGTAGATGACTATTTCAAGGAGATGGAAATAGCCATGCTACGTGCGGATGTAGTGGAGGACCGGGAAGCGACAATGGCTAGGTTCTAAGGCGGATTAAGACCCGAGATCGCAGAGGTAGTGGAATTGCACCACTACGTAGAAAATCACTGACATGGTGGACAAAGCTTCAAAGTGGAGCGCCGCCCTCAAGAGGAGGGGTACTACTCGACTCACTAGTGCACCCGTTAGCTCGAATGGAGGACATATTCCCCTAAGAAGAGGAGCAACCAATCTATGGGAGCCTCGGTGGAGCCCCACACGAAGTGTAAGCAAAGACCGGAGTTTCAAGAGGAGCACCAAGGGCGGTGAATGACGCCCTCTAAGACCCCGTAACCGTTGAGATCAAATGCTTTAAATGCCAAGGGGTTTGGTCACATTGATCTCAGTGTCCAAACCGACGAACCATGCTCTTTTACTTGACAACGGGAGGTGGTTACGGATGACGAGAGAATTATGAAGGGATGCCCCCTTTGGAAGAAGAGGAGCCGACTCTAGTGAGGAGATACCAACGAATGAGCAACTTGGCTTAGTGGTTCGAAGGGTGCTAACTACGCAAGTCAAAGAGGACGATGGCCAACAAAGGGAAAATATTTTCTACACACGTTGTCACATAAAAGCAGGTGTGTAGCCTTATTATTGACCCCGGAAGTTGCACAAACGTGGCAAGTGTGACACTAGTGGAGAAGGCCTCGCTTCCTACACTCAAAGCATCCAAATCCATATAGGCTCCAATGGTTGAACGATAGTGGAGATGTGCGAGTCACAAAGCAAGTCGTGATTCCATTCCGCATTGGTCGATATGAGGATGAAAGTCCTCTGTGATGTAGTGCCAATGCAAGCTACTCATGTGCTATTGGGGAGACCATGGCAATATGACAAAAGAACTAGCCATGATGGTTTCACCAATAAGTACACTTTCATGCACGACAACAGGAAGGTACACTTGTTCCTCTCACTCCTAACAAGTGCATGAGGACCAAGTCCGGTTACAACAAGAACACGAGGAGCAAAGGAAAGTGAAAGGAGCCGAGAAAAGTGAAGGGAAAAATGGCATTAAGTGATTCGGCCCTTGAGAAGAAAACTGAGAGGAAAGCAAAGCATGTTCGCAAAAGCCAGGGATGTAAAAAGAGCTTTACTTTCTCACCAACCTTTGCTTATGTTAGTATGTAAAGAAGTTATGCTTGCTTCTAAATGAATTCTACTAACTCTTTACACCCCCGTGTTATCTCATTGTTGCAGGAATTTGAGGATATGTTTCCTGAGGAGATCCCGGATGGACTACCTCCCATCCGTGGCATTGAGCACCAAATAGACCTCATTCCAGTGCACCATTGCCCAATAAAGCCGCCTATCGCATGAGTCCCAAGGAAACCAAGGAACTACAAAGGCAAGTGGACGAACTACTTAAGAAAGGTTGGGCGCGTGAAAGCTTAAGTCCTTGTGCCGTCCCCGTCATCTTGGTGCCAAAGAAGGATGGAAGCTCACGCATGTGTGTGGATTGCAGAGCCATCAATTCGATAACGGTAAAGTATCGTCATCCTATACCTAGGTTAGATGACATGCTAGATGAACTAAATGGAGCTGTAATTTTCATGAAAATTGATTTAAAAAGTGGGTATCACCAAATCCGAATGAAGGAGGGGGACGAATGGAAAACGGCTTTTAAGACTACTTATGGGTTGTATGAATGGCTAGTCATGCCCTTTGGTTTATCTAATGCCCCTAGTACATTCATGAGATTAATGAATCATGTTCTACGCCCTTTTCTTGGTAAATTTGTGGTAGTCTATTTTGATGATATCTTAGTCTATAGTCGAAATCTTGATGAACACATGGAGCATTTACGTGCTGTTTTGAATGCTTTACGCCAAGCAAGCTTGTATGCTAACTTGAAAAAGTGTTCTTTTTGCACTAATCAGTTGGTCTTTCTAGGATATGTTATTAGTGCACAGGGCATACAGGTAGATGAAAGCAAGGTGAAAGCCATCCAAGAGTGGCCGACACCAAAGACTGTGAGCGAAGTAAGGAGCTTCCATGGATTAGCTAGTTTTTACCGAAGGTTTGTGTGAGATTTCAGCACAATTGCCGCGCCATTGACTGCTGTAATCAAGAAGAATGTCGCCTTTCATTGGGGACCTGACCAAGATAAGGCGTTCCAATTGCTTAAACACAAACTCACGCACACACCTGTACTTTCGTTACCTAGCTTTGACAAAATGTTTGAAATCGAATGTGATGCTTCAGGTGTTGGCATTGGAGCTGTGTTAATGCAAGAGGGTAGGCCAATTGCCTACTTTAGCGAGAAGCTAGTGGAGCAGCCTTGAACTACTCCACCTATGATAAGGAGCTATTACTCCCTAATTAGGGCTCTCGAGACATGGCAACACTATTTGAGAGCAAGGGAGTTCGTCATTCATACTGATCACGAGTCACTCAACATTTGAAGTCACAACAAAAGTTGAACAAGAGACATGCACGATGGATTGCTTTTGTTGAGACTTTTCCCATACGTGATCAAGTATAAGACAGGTAAAACCAATGTAGTAGCTGATGCTTTGTCACGCAGTACTCTTTACTTACCTTACTCGACACTAAGCTACTTGGTTTTGAAACCATCAAGGAGTTATATGCCAAGAGATCCAGATTTAGTGAATGCTATGCACAATGTTTAAAATCTAAGTTGGATCATTCTTTATACATGATGGTTACTTGTTTCGAGTTGATAAACTATGCATCCCTCAGTCTTCCATTCGATTATTGTTAGTCCATGAAGCACATTCAGGAGGTTTAATGGGACACTTTGGTGTTGCAAAGACTTGGCTGTTTTGCAGGAACATTTCTATTGGCCAAAGATGAGAAGAGATGTGGAGCATGTGGTTGGTCGATGCATTGTGTGCCACAAAGCTAAGTCTAAGACTCAACCATTCGGTTTGTATACCCCTTTACCTATTCCTACTACACCTTGGATCGATATTTCTATGGATTTTGTACTTGGCTTGCCTAGGTCTGGGAAAGGACATGATAGCATATTCGTTGTAGTTGACAGTTTTCTAAAATGGCTCATTTCATTGCTTGTCACAAAACGGATGATGCCATCTTACATTGCTGACTTGTTCTTTCGTGAGATAGTTAGGTTACATGGCATGCCTAGAACTATTGTGTCTGACAGGGATGTTAAATTTCTTAGCTATTTCTGGAAGACATTGTGGGGCAAGTGGGTACTAAACTGTTATTTTCAACTTCAAGTCCCACAAACTGATGGCCAAACAGAAGTTGTTAATAGAACTCTATCTACATTGTTGCGTGCCATCATTAAAAAGAACATTAAGTCTTGGGAGGAATGTCTTCCTCATGTTGAGTTTGCCTATAACCGAACTGTGCATAGTGCTACACAATTCTCACCTTTTGAAGTTGTGTATGGTTTTAACCCGTTAACTCCTTAGATTTGTCACCTTTGCCTTTGTCTGAGCGTGTCAATCTAGATGGAAAGAAAAAGGCAGATTTTGTGAAGGCACTACATGAGAAAGTGCGCCTCAACATTGAGCAGCGCACAAGTCAATATGTGAAGCAAGCAAACAAAGGAAGGCTGTGACAGCCCCACCTTCCCCTAAGGCGAACCAAAGGGTTTGGCGGACCGCCTGCCCAGCTCTCGCCAGGACTACGAAGTCGAATCACACAAACCCTAACTTACGCGCGAATCGAACCCAAAGAAACCCAACAATCGGAGCTTACCAAATCAAGAACACATAGGCATACATTCCTCAACAATTTATACGGGGAAAACAAGAATAATTACTTATATACATACGTTGGAACTTTACAAGTCAAGGGAAATACTGGTTCGAAGTAAAATGTAGGGTTTTGATTACAAAAAGAGTGTAACAAAAAGAACATTTACACTAGCTCAACCCTTTCTTCCAAATCACGGTTCAAAAAGTGTTGTTCCCTGTAAGGAAAAACAAAAGATAACGGGAAAGGGGGTGAGTTTACGCTCAATGAGGTACCCAAAAGTACAAGTAGTCACGAATCATGGCATTTCACATATCAATCATGCAGTTGTACACACCAGATAGGGAAATGAATAAATACTTCAAATGGAAAGGATACAGGGTGGCTCTCAGGAGCCAAAGTTCTCATTGCTTCATCGGAGCTTGATCAGATTAGTAGTTGACACTCCGTCAACTTTCAAATAAAGTAACCCGTCCAGTAGAGCACCACTTTAACGCCGATTCCGTCCACCAAACATACCCCTCACCGGGCCCGAACACCTTAACCGAACAGAGGGTGGTAATACTCGAGTTTACCAGAAATCCAAAGTCTCAATTACCCAAAGATTTCTCAGAAACAGACTACTGTGGTTCGTCATCTAATCGACCAGGCCTTTACCGGCTCGACTCGAATAACTAGTCACAGGATTTGAGCTCAGAGGTAACAGAAAGGTCGTTGGATTTAATTCTCCAAACGACATCAACAAATACAGAAAACAGGTACAGTTAACAGGTACAGAGAACAGATACAGATTTATACAATATACAGGAACCAGAATAACCAGATGAGAGAAACGAGTGTGATAAAGTACACCCTCGTTTCATACGAAGCATACAAAAGTCACAGATAATCAAATTGCAAGTTGCAAGTACAGATGAATCAGATAAGCACCAATTTAAGGGGATGGTACACTCACCAATTTAAGTGCAGCTACTTCAAAAGTTTTCCCCAAATGACTTTAATCGCCCAGAAACCCTAAAATAACCGAGGTAATAATTGAGGTTTTCACATCCCAAATTCTAGTAAAACAAATGCACAAGTGAGGCTCGACTACTAAGTCGTATGCCTATCCCAAATGAACTATGAATGCAAGGTTGCAAAAGCGTGATTTCGGAACGAAAGGTCAATAGGGGGACCTAGGGGCTTGAATGACTAAAAACCGTTCACCTACTAAGAATCAACTCAAACTTGAAGGAACAAACGGTCTAGAAAATTGGGGCAGCATGGCCCCTTTGTGTTTACCAAATTTCCAGCCATTTATGGCTTCATTACTTTTCCTCAATCAGCCCCAAAACACACACAAATAAGGTTACCACAATAGCCCTTCCATAGGGCTCCAAAATCATCCCAGTATAACACAAGTGGCAAAATATCATTGAAAATTAGTTTTGAAGACAAAACTAAACGGCAGATTTGGCATTTCGTAGCATTTTAGTCACAACCGGAAGCTATGGTTATCGAATCGGGGTGAACCTTATACCATTTCAAAGCTAGGACAGAGGGGAACAACTTTTATGAAGGCCACTTAACCTAATTTATAGCTTATCTAAGTCAAATTTGCCAATCACAGATCCAAAAGTTTAAGATCAGTCTAGTTGTCAGCACTGACTTTAACCGGCAATAACTCAGGCTACACAACTCCGTTTGGGGTGTTTTCAGAGGATTTAGAAATATAATACATAGGGATACAAGTCTTGTGTTTTGGCCAAAAGCTAATTGGATACGAATCAGGGTGAAAAAATGCAGTCCAAACTGGTGAATTCACAAAACTGTTTACGAATTGCAGCTTGTAACTGTCAGGGTATTTCGGTCATTTCGCAAGTTTCGGTGCTCCGATTGAGCTGACATTTTACCAGTAGCTAGCTAACTCAAATACCTACAACTTTCATGTTTTGAATAAGGGCTAATTCGGTCTCCCTCAAGGTCGAACATACAGTGCAAAAACAGGGCAGATTACTACCATAGAAACCCTAAGCTGGAATTTTTCCACATAAAGCTGAAATTTCCGCAATTAACCACAAGTAACGCATAATAGCTTCAATTCCATACCATATTAAGCCATCAATCCAAGCCAACAATAATTATCATATGAAAACAGAAAAATTCCCAAGAAAATAAGAAATTCACCTAACTTTACTTTAAACCACAAATTCATCCATAAACTAAGCTCCTTAACCGATATAAGCCACTACTTTGCAATATATTATGGACAAAATTGAAGTTCTAAGCAATATACCTCAATCACCAAGAAAGGTAGCAGCTTAGGGCTTCTCTTTGCAAAATCACTCCACAAGCACCTTTGATCTTCCTTAATAAGCAATTCCTACGGAGGAAATCGGATTTTTATCGGTTGATTTGCAAGATTTGGACAAGAAATTGAAAGAAAAGTTGAAGGCTTCTTTCCTTTTTTTCCCTCAAAATTTTGGCCAAGATGCTTGAAGAATGAAGATGATTTTGGTCAAATTTTACTTTTAGTAAAGTTGGAAGAAAGTTAGGCAAAAACTTGGCCCAATAGAAATGCGACACGTGTCACCTTTTTTTGATCTTTCCTTATCCTTTAGCTTACTAATGACTAAGCATCTAACCAACCTCTAATTATCTCTTAGCACTCAGTAATTTAATGCCTTACTGCACAACTTAACCTAATTGGCCGAATTTCTCTCACTTAACGCCCTAGCGGGTCCCACATCCGCTATTCGCTCCAAATCTCTCGTGAACTCACTTATATTAGAAAAATGGTTTAAAAACTATATTTACTTTAAAATATATGTAAAATGAATATAATAAAGAAAAAAAAAAAAATGTGTGCACGAAAATCGATAAAACCCTAAAACCCTAAAATCGGATTTTTGTCTTCCTCGAGTTCTCACAAAGGCGCCAAATGATCTTTGAACCTGGTGATTGGGTTTGGTTGCACCTTCACAAGGAAAGGTTTCCAGTTCAACGACGAAGCAAGCTACTCCCTCGAGGCGACGGTCCTTTGCAAGTTCTTGAGCGTGTGAACAACAATGCTTACAAGTTGGACCTCCCAGGTGAGTATGGACCTATAAGTGCAACATTTAATGTCACTGACCTTAGTCCCTTTCTCGCAGATGATGAATCAGATCTGAGGGCAAATCCTTTTCAAGAGGGGGGAATGATGCGAAGGAGAATAGCGAGCAAACCATGCAAGTAGAACAAGTGAAGGTTCCTCTCGACCCTGTCACCCGAGCACGTGCCAAGAAAATGAAGGAAGCGCTCCAACTTCTAGTTCAAGCTATCCACGCCCAAGTTGGGAGGCCTCGGCCCATTGAAGGCCTTGCAAGTGAGGATGAAAAACAAATCACCTGGGTAGAGGGCTTACTCGATGAAGAGGACCTTGTTTGAAGGCCACAGGCCTCTTTGGAGTGTCATGGTTCACCACCTAGTTATTTAGAGTTTAAGTATTTCGTTCGTAGTTTTTGATTAGATCAATCAGCTCATGTTGAGCATAGGACCAAGCAAAGAGCCCATGTGCGAGCTTGAGGAAGGCCAAGTCGGCCCACTACCTTGGCTGACCATTAGCAAGGGATACGGGCCTCCCTTGAGGTCCTAATTCTCTTTGGATTTCAAGCATTTAGTAGTAGCATTATAAATAGGTTACCAATTGTATTATTGGGCAAATTTCGTTTAATACAAAAATTGAGAGTTCTCTCATTGGCTTCTTGTAAGCTTTTCTTGAAGTTCTTAGATCAATTCCCTAGGATTTTCGAGTTCGACTTATCAATCTAGAATCGCACTAGATTGTGGCGTCATCTACCCTATACCAAGGTTCGTTAGCCACGTGATTAACGGGTCAAGGTTCCATCAACTCCAAATGTTCCGTCCCTCTAGATCCTGTGCGCTTGTCTCTTGCGGGTTTCGTCACAAATTGGCGACGTTCGCATCACAATCATTTAGCATTGAACATGCACTTGACACTCACCACAAGTCAAGGGCAAAACAAGAGTGAAGCGAGAAGTCAGACGAGATTTTCGGCGTTCTCGTGACCACCTGAGACATGTACAATCATAGTTACCTAGGTGCTCGACCAAAATTAATAAGAAAGACATTTTCATGCTACCCGCTCTCAAGGTCACGAGTTCAAGTCAAGTTAAAGAAGCTTTTCTACCTAAAACGTTGGAATAATGCTCAAGGAGAGCTCAAAGGTCGTTTTTGATTCAAGTCGTGGTACGTAACTCTCAATTCCAAAAGAAAGTACCATTTTCACTTTCGGCACGAAAATTGAGGAAAAAGGGTAAATGGTTTTCATTTCCCTAAAACTTCAAATCTCACGTCCAAACTTTAGAATATAAAGAGCGTTCATATTTTCCAAACTAATGGAGTCAAACTCATCCAAAACTCACTCATTATCATAGTAAATATCAAGGCTAAGGTTCCAAGGTTCAAGTATAAAACTAGTGCATTCACCAAGAATTACTCTAGTCAAAACATTCCCTTTTTAGAGTTCAAACTCATGGAAATCGAGGCCATAAGAATAGAGGTTGAAGTCCCTAATTCAAGTATGAAGAGAGGTGCTATAAATCAAGAGAGTTATATGACCAAGAAAATAATCAAGAGAGGTTTAACCTTCGAAACCAAGATTTGGAATGAAAGTTTAAAGTTCCAAAGGAACCATGTATTCAATCATGATATTACACCTAAAACAGTCCAACAATCGCAAAGGAAGGTGGAAAGTTCTTAAAAGGAGTATTTGTTTGAAAACAGAAAATTTCTAGGTTGGTGCGACACAATTTGGAAAAATCATCTCGAGTTCCGTAAGTCCAAAAATTGAAAACTTTATACCGTTGGAAACTAGACTCAAAGAACTAAAAATTTCTAGAAGACACTTTTCTCAAAATCCAATTCAAAGTCATTCAAATTTTAGCTCAAAGTCATTGTTCTAGACAGGACAGAGCAAAACAGGCTTGCAAATTTAGTGAAGTTTGGAAATTCGGAAAAATTCGTAGAAATGGAATCAGCCCTTGAAATTTATACTACAATTAAAAATCCAAACCTAGTTTCAAATGCAATAAACAGAACTCAATTCGGACCTTTCTACACCAAGATACAACAGTTCTAAGAAAACTGATTTTTAGGACCTGTTTTACGAAATTCCAGTTCTGACATACTTGACAGAGTTTAGGAATCTGACCATAACTAGAGCTACGCAACTCGCAATTTAGTGTGGTTTGTGGAATTGAAAACTAGATTCAAAATTATGAAAATCATGAGAAGGAACTGTCTTAAAATTCATTTTGAAAGATAGGCAAAATTGAGCTACAAACTGCAGCTAAGACTGTTTCTCGGATGAATGCAGTGAAGAATTTCAGTCATCTTTGCCGGTTCACTACGGCTCATAGGAAATGAGTTAGGAGGTGCATTTTATACCAACGGAAAGTTCTCGGAGTCTAGTTTCAGATGCCACAAATGGCACTTGATTTCAACTCTCAAAAAAAAATTTATGACAAAAAACGTAAACACTGGTTGGGGTCACCTGATCAGAAAAATTCCAGATTTCTTCCTCACTTTCACTCCACTTTACTCCAACTAATATAAATGCTTTTTGGGAGATATTTCATACACATAACCACCAACATGTATCAAAATAACATCAAAATTTCAGAATTAACATGAAGGTTTCAATAGGACAAAATTCGGACAGCATGCACTTTCATTCCTCTAGCTTCTTTCCAACTTTCCAACTTAAACTACACCATATCTCATCAAAGCAAGTAACAAATAAGCACATAAACACAAAATCCTCAAAGGCTCTACCTATCAAGCCACCTCAAGTCCACTACCTAATGTCAAGATTCTAGTGAACCCATCAACAACTCAACAACTAAACTAACTAAACTAACTTACTACTAAGATTTGAGAGGAAACGTTGAGGGTTTCTTGGATGATTACCTTGCTACCAAAATGAAGACTAAACACTAGGATTTGAGCTCTTAAATCACCAAGTTTCTTCCTTGATCAAGTCACCTTCCAAGCTTGTATGAAGACCCAAGACAACAAGCAAATTTGGAGTGCTTTTGTGGAGCAAAAATGGAGGACAATGAGCTGAAATTTTTGAGGGGAAATGGGAGAAGGAGGATCGGCCAAAGCAAGGGGAAGAAGGAAGGTTTTTGATTGGTAGGTGAGTGATGTGATAGTGTGTAAGAAGGATGGACATAAAGGTGGTCTTAATGCTCAAAAGTCAACAACCGATTAGTGTGCAATTAGTGCTCCTAATTGAGCTTAACTTAACTCACTCACATCTAATCTCTCAATTAACTTTTCTTAATCTACTATTTATCATTCTTAATTCTCCAAGATTATTACATTCTCGGATCGATTTTACCTCGAAAAATATGCATTCACTAATTCTCGCTAAACGAGCCGCAGAAAAATTAAATTCACTAACAGACGTTTTAAAAATATAATTGAGACATTGTTCCATGCAAATGGGTTTAAAATGGATGAAATAAATTATTCGAAATAAACGGATAAATAAATAATTAAATAAGCCAGTAAAATGAAATAAAAGTAAGAAAAGAAAAATTCGGATCCTCACATATACAGTGGACATTGAGACTCACCAACGGAAAAGTAATTTTGTTTTGTCAAAAAGGAGGGTAGAGGGGTGCGCGGCAGACGCTGAGACTCACCAACAGGAAATTAAATTTGATCTATCAAGAAAAAAGGTAGGAGGGTGTGCGGTGGACGCTGAGACTCACCAATAGTAAATTAAGCATGATTTGTCTAGAAAGAGGGTAGAAGGGTGCGCAGCGGATGCTGAGACTCACTAACAGAAAATTAAATGTGATTGTCAAGAATGGGGGTAGATGTGACAGCCCCACCTAACCCTAGGGCGTACCCAAGGGTTTGGCGGACCACCTGCCCAACTCTCGCCAGGATTCAGTCACATAACATGAAAATTTACAAATAGACCCTCAAAAGAAAACGATATTAATTACAACCAAAGAGTCGAACTTGCCAAAAATCAAACCAAACAAGTCGGCTAGACACCTATGCAGTGCTCACACGAGCAACTAACAATTTAGAAGAAAACGAGGCCTTCCTTAATTCAATCTCTCAAGTTCTCATCCCTGTAAGGAAAACAAATGGCATGGGATGAGCTAAAAGCCCAGTGAGGTTTCAAGTAATTAAGCAGGTAAAATACAAGACAAGATAGCATATCTAGACATCGAGAAACAAGTCAAACACGAATGGATCATGACTCAGTATATAGCTAAGCAAGTAACCAGATAAAACATGCAAAAGGACACAGTAAGGAACATTCATGTCAAAGGATACAGGTTGCTCTCCGGAGCAAGTTCCACTGTAACTTGATCAAGGTCCGTTGACTCTCCGTCAACCACGGAAGTATAATGTCCGCAGATCTCCACTTTACACCAGTTTCCGTCCACCGATCAACCCCCTTACCGGGCCCGAACGCCATAGGAGTACCCAAGGTTCGTCGATCTCCTCGACCAAGCCCTTGCTGGCTCGATTCGACCAACTAGCCCTAGGTTGGACTTATAGTCCCGGATATTCAATAATTCAGGAATGGCTTATAGCCCCAGTATTCAGTAAATAGTAATGGAGTCGTTGGCTGATATCCAATGCTCACGTAGTAAAGATTGGAGACGTTAGTTGTTACTTAACGTTCCATATTCAGAAATAAACAGTGGTGGTAATATTCGAGCATACCAGTTAGCCGAGGAGATAACACTCCAATAAACAAAACATAATAGAGGCACTGAGACGGGATGAGAGGCACCTCCCACTCGGATGGAGTGTGGTACATGCGACCGCTCAGCCCTAGTGTTGATGAGATAACTCTCCAATCGACTTAATCGGGATAACAGTACTGAGACGGAATGAGAGGCACCTCCCACTCAGATGGAGTGTGGTACATACTACCACTCAGTACTTACAAGTCAAGCACAAGCACAACACAATACAGTTCAATCAAGTACAAGCGAGTACAAGATCGTTCAAGAGAAGGGAGGCCGAGCGCGATAAGGATACACTGCCTAGCCAGAATCAAGTCACAAGAAATGTCCAGCAATTCATATTCTCAAGTATTCCAAGTATTTCAAGTAAATATACAGGTCATAGACAGATTAGATTACTTGTTCATGCGTGAGGGAGATATCAAGTACTTAGTAAAGTCGGGTCAATTGAGGTACATAAGAGCACACTCGCCTAAACAAGTTCAAGTCACAATTAAGTTTAGCATATCATGTTTCAAGCATTTCAAGTATTTCAAGTCCAAACAGTTGAAAATCGGATGGTTACGAAACTTGATCAAATAAGAAGAACTGAAGAAAATTAAAATCTCTTTAGCAAATCCGGTCACATATCAGTTATAACAAAACGCCAGTGCATATTTTAACAAATATCAAAGTTTAGTCGAGCAAGGTCAATGCAATAAAGTACACACTTGTCTATGAGACAAGAAATCAAGTACCTAGCATTGTCTAACAATAATGAGCATGTAACACGTAGTCGGTGGGATAACCACCCGAGTGACCAACAAATCAAGTGCAAGCAAAGCATTTCATCTCATATCAATATCACGAAGTGAACTACAAAGGATCGAGTATGATAAAGTACATCCTCGTCCCAAAGGTTATCAATTCAAGAGCAGTTACTTTAACCAAGTAAGCATGTTATTCAAACAAGTAGACATTCCACGTAAATATTTTCATGTACTTGGAACACTCACTGTTAAGAAATGCAGAGTTAATCGTCAAGTTCCGTGTTAACCTCACCTCCGTTTCCCAATCCTAGGGCAACGAGTGAAAGTCGTTAATGATCTAGGTTCAATTCCAATCCAAATGTGAGCTCATTAGGTGACCAAGTGAGTGGTTAAATCTACTCAATTCACCATGCAAGTTAGGCCCAAAATGCAGTAAAAGGTCGTAAGGAAACAAGTTTGACAAGTGCAAGAAAGTTGGGCAAAAGAAAAGTTTCATTCAAGCTCTAAGTGTTCTTCGCGGGTAAAACAGTCGTGCTGCGCAGTCTTGGGAAAACGCTATATCTCACTGTAGAAGGTCAGAATCAGGTACCGTTAGCGGCGTTGGAAACTAGACTCAAATATCTTTCCAACGGTATGAAATTCAGCTCTAGTTCATCTCCCATCAGTACCAATAGTTCGGACAAGTTGGATGATTTTCCAGTTCTGATCAGCCCTAAAACCCTAGCAAGGTTACTCTAGTTCTGATGCTAACTTCACTTGTTTTGGTTCAAATTCATCCAAATAAATCTCCTAGGGTTCATAGACAGGGGAAGCAAGTTATCTAGCATCATTGGAGCTCAAAATGCAACATACATAATTAATTAAAAGAGCCAAAACAGTCTAGCCAACCAATGGTACCAAAACAGTCCATACTAGCTCAAACAACCACTTTTCTTGCTTAAATTCCATTTTATTTCACACCAAACCTTAAACCAATGTTTATCCAAGCTTCTTAGGCCTAACTAAGGTGCAAATGAACCACAAAATCAAGGAGAAACCTCCCTTACAAAACCGGTCAGCCAAGAGAAAAGGAAAACAGTCCACAAGTTCACTTATATCACTAACCTTCATCCTTACATTGTAGTTAACTTAAACATCATACCAAGCATTATCCTTAACTCAAAAAGGGTCCAAAACTATGTTAATACATGAAGGAAAGCTATGAACAAAGCTCAAGCAATTCATCAAACACATGGTATGCAAAACAACTAACCCTACTACCACTTGTTTAGTTCAAGAATTTTAACTACAAACAACATCCATGTGACTCCTAGTTTGCCATCAAATCTTCAAACACATGATATAACACAAGAAAGCTAGGATTTAAGGTTCACATACCTCTCTTATGTGAAGCTTGAAGCACCAAAACAAACCACCAAAACCAAAGCTCTAGGCTTGAAACACACTCTAGGGTTGCAAGTAACTCACTCACTAACTCAAGTTCCTTCTCTTATGATTTTTGCTCAAGATCAAACTAGGGTTTTAAAAGCAAGAAGATGGAGTTTTCTTCCTTCCTTTGGAAGCTTCAAGGTGGCTGAAAATATGGTGGAGGAAATGAAGCAAAGTTGGTTTAAAATTCCTCTAATCCTTTGGTCAAACAAGATGTGTGGTTAGGGTTTTGCCACTTGGCCCAATCTTAGCCCTTTCTTCCCTTAATCTTTGACTAATGATGTTTCTACCCTCCAAATGTTCCAATACCTATTTAACACCCTAAACTATCACATAAAGTCCCAACCATAAATAAAAGGACATTTGGTCAAAGTGTGTGTGGTGAAATAAAATAAAACCAATTCAAGGAAATGTTACAATTCAAATAAAAGTAATAAAGTGCAATGTAAGGAAATGTTATAATGCATGTAGAATGCAATGCAAGAACATGTTATAAGTGATTTAAATTTTAGGGCAAGGCATGTAGTTTAGAGAATTGTGTTTTAAAGTGAGGGTTCTCACAGTAGAAGGGTGCGCGGAGGACGTTGAAACTCACCAATAGGAAATTAAATTTGATTTGTCAAGAAGGGGGGTAGAGGGGTGCGCGGCGGACGCTGAGACTCATCAACAGAAAATTAAATTTGATTTGTCTATAATCTGGACTGTTCAATAGGACTAAATCCAAACCCAGACGCATAGCAAGAAAATGAAAATATGCTCGAAACCTAGATAATCAGTGGGATTAAACCCGAACCCAATTAAATGCAGATTGGTGGGATAAGACCCGAGTCCAATTAAATAACAAATTGATGGCATCGAACCCGAACCCAATTAAATGAAAGGTTGGTGGAATAAGACTCTATCCCAATTAAATGTCAGATTGGTGGGATAAAACCCGAGCCCAATTAAATGCAAATTGGTGGGATAAGACCCGAATCCAATTAAATAACAAATTGGTGGGATAGAATCTGAACCCAATTAAATACAAATTAGTGGGATAGAACCCAAGCCCAATTAAATGACAGATTGGTGGGATAAGACCCGAGGCCAATTAAATGACAGATTGGTGTGATAAAACTCTAACCCAATTAAATACAGATTGGTGGGATAAGACCCGAACCCAATTAAATAACAAATTGGTGGGATAGAACCCGAGTCCAATTAAATGCAAATTGGTGGGATAAAACCCGAACTCAATTAAATGTAAATTTATGAGATAAGACCCGAACCCAATTAAATGCAGATTGGTAGAATAAGACTCGAGCCCAATTAAATAACAAATTAGTGGGATAGAACCCGAGCTCAATTAAATACAAATTGGTAGGATAGAACCTGAACCCAATTAAATGACAGATTGGTGGGATAAGATCCGAGTTCAATTAAATGTTAAATTAGTGGGATAAAACCCGAGCCCAATTAAATGTCATATTGGTGGGATAAAACCCAAACCCAATTAAATACCGAAAGAAATGAAAATGCAAGTCTTCTACTATCAAACTAAAAGATTAAAATGCATGTTGTTCAAGTTGATGGATTTGTAATCTCTCTTTTTTTTTTCTCAAACTTTAGGAGAAGAAGAAATGAAAGAAACATTTTTTTTGAAAAAGTCAAAAGTGACGAACTTTAAAACTTGAAGAATACCAGTGACAACTCTCCCTTCAAAGGATTTGAGAGGCATATACATATGTTACTATCCTCTCGATTCTTGAAGACTCTTTTTTTTTCACGAAGCCAATTTGGAATGCATTACCAAATTTGGAGCTCACTCCTTTTGATATTTGCTCTAGTGTAAATCATGTTTAACAAATGCTACATTTTTCATGCTTTCGAAAAGGCAGAAAGAGTGATCATATAATATCGCCACTGTGTGATCCCTTATGATCCCTTTGGCCTTGAGAACCATGCAAGCATGATCTTTCGAAGTTTTTTTTGAAAAAGTCAAAAGTGACGAACTTTAAAACTTGAAGAATACCAGTGACAACTCTCCCTTCAAAGGATTTGAGAGGCATATACATATGTTACTATCCTCTCGATTCTTGAAGACTCTTTTTTTTTTTCACGAAGCCAATTTGGAATGCATTACCAAATTTGGAGCTCACTCCTTTTGATATTTGCTCTAGTGTAAATCATGTTTAACAAATGCTACATTTTTCAAGCTTTCGAAAAGGCAGAAAGAGTGATCATATAATATCGCCACTGTGTGATCCCTTATGATCCCTTTGGCCTTGAGAACCATGCAAGCATGATCTTTCGATGTCAAAACTGCTCCCCAAGAGTTGTGCTGCAACTTGTCTTGAATCTCCTCAATTTTCTAGCATCAGTCAGTCATACTACACTTTGTATCACAAATCAATTTTTTCTAATGACCAGATTTGAATGAATGGCCTTTGAAAAAGAAAGATGTCGCATTTGACCCCTTTTGATGTCGTCCATCTTGTTGACCTTAACCTTTTAGATTTGCACTGAGGTCACCCCATCTTTTTCTTTTCCTTTTTCTTCTTTGTTTTATTGCTTTTTTTTTCTTTTTTGTTCTTTTTTACTTTTCTTTTTTTTGGTTTTTTTCTCTCTCTCCTTTTTTTTTAAAGGTGCACTTTTATGTTTTTACCTTGAGACATAGACAAGACAATTTTAAATCCAACTATATCAATCTAGTCATATTTTAACAATTAGTGGCATCAGTGAGACAATTCTCTCTGGCATGTTTCAGAAAAGTTGTATTTACATCATTTACTAATTGATTAAAAAAATTTTAAAAGTACTGCAAAAGAGGAAGGTCCACAATATTTCAGCTCTTGCAATTGGGGTCAGGTGGGGGTATATCAAGAAGGTTAGGACTTGAAAGCAGATCATATGATGAGTTTGGAATACTTTTGAGATCATATGCTTTCGGAATTTTGCCCCAGTGTAGGGCTGATAAGAAATGAAAATCTTTCCCTAATTTAATTCTCACCGAACTTCTCTTTTCTTTTTTTCCTTTTTTCTTTTTTTCTATCTTTTCTCAATAAAATTGCACCAGTATGAGGTTAGTGATCTTAAGGGGCTGCCAAGCGAAAAAGGATAAGGTATTCTGAAAAGTAAAAGGGGAAAAACTAAGGATAAGATATCGAAATGGAAGAAGGAAAGAAAGTTTGCCTTAAACCCCTCTCTTGCAGTAATTTTAAAAAGACTTTTTATAATCAAATGAAAACTTTTTACACATGCCTGTATTGATTAGTTGAGGAAAAACTTGTCCGTCCATTTCCATGAGAATAAGCGCCTCCGAATAGCACTTTTTGAACAATAAATGGTCCTTGCCAAGTTAGAGCAAACTTTCCTTTAACCTCCTCTTGAATCGGAAGAATTCGCTTCAAAACCTTATCCCTTACTTCAAATAGGCGAGATTTGTCTTTCTTGTCATAAATAATGAACCATCCTTTGTTGATAGCATTGTCCATGACATATAACATTCAACCTTTTTTTCATCCATTGGAGACAGCAATTCATTGTACTCCTTAATCCATTTGATTTCTTCTACCTGAGCCTTCGTCAAAATGCGCAAGGACGGGATCTCAATTTTGGCAGGTATTACCACTTCCGTTCGAAGCATAAGGTGTTGCATCAACTTAGAAATGTAATCTTCAAATGAAATGCTCCCAAAGTTCAATAGCAAAAAATTGCAAAATTGAACGAAAAACTCTTTTTTTTTTACTCTCTTTTCTTCTTCTTTTTCCTTTTCTCTTTTTTTTTTTCAAGTTGGCTGCTGAAGTATGTATTCCTTCTGAATAAATAGTCGATTCTCCACTTTGCAATGTAGTATTATTGCCCCCTTTTTATCCGTGAATAACCTCCAAATTTGTAAGATTTTGACTTGAATCTTTTCCTCGATCTTAACCATAGACACCTGCACAAGGGGGAATTTTTCAAAACACTTGAATTTTTCAGAATTCTTTTTCTTTTCTTTTCCCTTTTTTTTGGGCAATGATGTAACAATTAAGGTTCATGCAAAGTGTTGACTTATCAAAATTTGAAAAATATAATTGACCTTGGACATACCCTACAAATGTATTATAAAATTTTGCCTCAATTTAAATCTATTTGACAAAATCTCACAAATATATTACAAAAAATTTGCCCCAGTTTGGGCCTATTATAAAATTTTATTCGAGTGATTCTCCATTTGTTGGACAAAACAAGAAAACTGTGTTTTCCAAAATTTAGAAAACTAACATGCAATGTGAGTTGATGTACAATAGAAAATGCGTTTTTCCACTAAAAAAATTTTAAATGTCATGTAGAAGACTCCATGATAAATATCTCAAAACAAGACCAAATTGCAAAAGATCTCTTCCTCATTTTGAGATCGGTGTTGAGGGAAAATGGTCCCCTTCTTGTTAGCTCATCTTTTAGGACCAATCAAATGGGTATTATTCATGATTTTGAGGTGGTTCAGGGAGATGGTATGTTAGGATCTGTCTTATTTTTGTACCCAAATTGTGTCTAACCCATTCAATATCATCTTGGTGAAAAGCAAATAGTTTATCACTCTTATTTCTTGAGAAAACTCATTCAACATATAAGTTCTATAGACTTGTAATGTATGGGTAGAAACGATAGCTAAACATATGGAAACAAGTTATGGCCTTATGATCACGAGTGATTGGTAGGTTCCCTAGAGTCAAGATTTTCACTTCAAATTATCATGAAAGATAAGTCAGCAATGGACTTTATGAGTTTGTAATGTGGCTTGACAACGATAGCTAAAAGAAATAAAATTTTCAAGGACAACGCACTTAAGATCGCATTTCTTCCCAAAAATTGCCCCAGTTTTGGACTTAAAACTCAGGACCCCATTTTGACTCTCTCTTTTTATCAATCACTAGAGGGAATTTAACATTGAATGTCTTTGCATTTTTTTCTTTTCATTTCATCATTTTTCATTTTTTTCATTTTTCATTTCTCTATTTTTCTTTCTTTCTTTTTGTTTTTTTTGTTGTTTTTTTTACCAATACTGATATCCCAATATCAATGATAGAATTGAAAACTCCTTAATTTTTAGAGTATAGATGGCCCCTCTTTTTTTTCTTTTTTTTGTTGTTTTTTTTAATAATTCACGTTTTTTCTAAAAAATTTAGCATCTTTGCTATTATTGAAAGTTACCAAATCTCCTTACCCAATGTGGGGTGCGATCGTAAGTACTTTTGAAACAAAAACTCAAACGAGGATGTAAAGGATAAACAGTGTTGGATATCAGAAAAGATCGCCAAAACATCATTATTACTTCACATGACAACCAAAGTAAAGGATAACTCATTGGGAGAATCCATTCCCTTTTAACATTTGAAAATTTCATCAATGTAGGGTTGTGATCACCAAGACTCTTATTTGAAACAAAATTGTGCTTGCGATGGTTCAAAACGGAGACCAAATGATAAAACTGTATGGATAGAGAAACGAAAGCCTAAAGCATCATCCCAAATTCTCAAAACAAATAAGAGTAATGAACATTTTTGCTTTCAACTAGATGTGGATTGAATTTGATTAGACACAATGAACCATTTCAAAGTAAAAATGCCCTACTCTGAAGTGTGTCAATCAGGGTGACTATTTTTTGAGACTTGATAGAGTTGGGCAAAATATGAATGGCAAAAATGAAATAGAAAAACCATCATACTTAGTCTCTCTAGACAAACTAACAAGTTCAAGTGATCCCTTTTGATTTCAAATTCTGGGCACTCTCGTTAAATTGTCTGGGTCACAAATCTCATGCATGCGAAGATTTTAGAAAGCTAAACATATGAATTTCATGCAAGAGATAACAAAATTGGGAATCTAAATTTAGTCTTATTCTTGAGATCCACCATGAAGTCTCCGTATGAGTTAAAAAAAAGAATCAAATGCAAATAAATATATACAAAATTGTAAACAAGAATAGTCTAAATGAAAACTTTGTTATTACAAATGTTTAAAACAAAATTTTGCTCGGCTATACAAATGAGAAAAAAAATTTCTAAGGAACTCCTTTTCACACATACACACTCTTCCTCTTTTTTTTTCTTTTAAGATAAAATGTGTCAGAAACCACAAACAAAGATTTTTGTTTTTGTTTTTGGCAAACTATTCACGTAATCTCTTAGATGCTCTAAACTGGCGCTTCCAAATGGAAGCTCCATGTTTTGTATTGCAAAATCTACTCAAGAATCAAGTAATACTTCTAATTTTCAAAATTTTTCAAACCAAAATTGTTGTTAGATATACAAAACACTTTTTTGCCTTCTTGAAATATCATTTATGAATGCAGGAGAAGGGGAAAAAAAGAAAAAGACCCAGCGTTAGTAGAAAATTGCAAATCTTGTATGCATGTCCTATGGGGGGCCCTTTTATGCAAGTTAGCCTAATATGAAAAATGCAATCCTTTAGGGCAAGCACCATACAATACCTGAGGGATTCGATCAATTTACTGGCATTCGACTGAAAAGCAATTTAAAAATTTGGCCAATTGAAACGGCAGGAAACATTTGAACTAACAGAATGAGGATAAAGTCCGAATGAATTGATTGTTTTAGTTGGCACAAAAAAGATGTCAAAAATCAATTTAGTATAAAAGAGT
The DNA here is from genome assembly GCA_023065735.1 of Coffea humblotiana. Lineage (NCBI taxonomy): Eukaryota > Viridiplantae > Streptophyta > Magnoliopsida > Gentianales > Rubiaceae > Coffea > Coffea humblotiana. The sequence goes on from CM041214.1 coordinate 20,437,554, forward strand.
CTACTCTTGAAAGGATTGCAATGTTTCGATTAGTCTCTTTAATGAGGCATGGATCGAAACCCTAAAAGAAAATAAACTGATCAAATGAATTGAATGGAATGGATGGATTATTCAAAGATTGACTGAATTGTCCTAAAATGAATAAAACTAGTCAAATGGATTGGATGAAGTTGACGAGTTATTCAAAATTGACTGGATTTTCCTAAAAATGAATAAATTGATCAAATGGATTGGATGAAATTGATGATTTATTCAAAGATTGACTGAATTATCCTAAAATGAATAAAACTAGTCAAATTTATTGGATGAAGTTGACGAGTTATTCAAAATTGACTGGATTTATCTAAAAATGAATAAATTGAACAAATGGATTGGATGGAATTGACGGTTTATTCAAAATGGATTGAATGGAATTGATGATTTATTCAAAAATCGATTGGATTGCCCCCCGCTCATTTGTAGTCTCAAATCTTACAAATTTCATTGCAATACATTAGTCTATGAGCCTTGTAAAATCAATATTTGGTCTTGATATATTTATTATCTCAACAATGAGACATCATTTGTGAATTTCTTCAGTTTAGTGTCCTTTACGCAAGAGATTTTACCAATTTTGATCAAATGGCCGAAAAATGATTATTAGAGACTCATATTTTAATGTGCATAAGTTGCTCTATTATTTTCAATGTCATCACGTGGAAGGAATTGGATCCTACCTTACCTTGTGCACTACCTTTTGGATGGTACAAATAATATAAATGTGCAAGTTTGCTTGGATTATATATCCGAGACAAAAGGTGATTTATTCCTAACATGGGATTCCCTATGCGGCATTCCCCTATAGTTGATGCATGATGACAGTTTATTAAAGCAAATAAATACACAATGTGATAATTGGAATATGATCTAAAAGTACCCCATTTATGTGCCGGGGTAAGCATAAAATGATGTGCAATATATATATATACATAGTATTAATACGATAGACTGAAATTTAAACGTGCTATTTACAAAAGGCGGTCTGCCCTAAGTGAGTACCACGCTTGGACTCTTATTTTTAGGGTTTATGAATGCAATATAAGAAACTAAAACAATGGTTAGTTTAATAAACAACACATAACAGATTGGAGCAACAAAATAATACAAAAATATAAGATAAAGAAAGAGAAAGAGGGATAGAATCCCTCCCCTGGTGTCTAGTGCTCTTAATAGGGTAGATAAAGGCTCCATCCTAGGTGATTTTTAAATGAATGCATGAGATTGGACTCACTAATGCATCTAGAATCGATAAAATTTCAGGTTCCCAAGCCTTCAGACAAGAGACGAAAGGTCATCAATCCCAAGGCCTTCGGTCGGTGGTTTGAGTGATCCCTTAGACATCGCTATGGGCGCATAGCACACCATCGCATACCTAAGGAAATTGATTCTAATCCTACAAAGAAATGTGGGATGTCGCCCACGAGAAAATTAAAAATAGGATAAAAGCAATGCATGCACGTATGATGTGCTTCTTTTTTAGGGGAGGGATTATCATTAAAACACGCGTGAAGGCTCTAAGGTGATATTCTTCTCACCCAAGATGCAAGTACGATACAAGTATATAATCATAAATAATTGAAACTAAACAAATAAATTATTTATCACATACACGAAAAACGAGAATACGAGTGCGAAATGCAAAACATCCTAAAAAGAAAAAATGCAACCTAAACATCCAAATATGATAAATGAAAGGGTTAGAAAGAGAAACGACAACTAAACCAAGTGCTTGGACTCTTTAGCGTCCCCAGTAGAGTCGCCAAGTTGTCGCGCCCCATTTTTTGCGATGAAAAAAATTATTTACAAAAGACGTGATTTTTATCTAAAAATAAATGAAAAGGACCTAAAATGAGATTTTAAAAAATGCGATAATTTGGGTCCAAAATTTAGTCCAAAAGGATTTTTAAGAAAAATTAGGAGTCGCCACTTGGTATTGAGTTTTGGTGTACCAAGTCATCCAAAAAAATATTTTTAACAAAAACTAAAGTAAAATAAAATAAAACCCTTTTTGACAACTCCAGGTTTTTGAAAATAAGAGAAAATGAGTTCGGGAGTCGCGATTGAAGAAAGAGAAGGCAAATGTTCGATTGACTCTAATTTAAGACACCCTTTAAATCTAGTCTAATCTAGTTACGAGGTTTAGTCAAAAATTTTCCTAATCTAACTCTTAAATTTATCACATTTGGATGATTCCTACATGGATGCAAATATAAATTTAGAAATATCGAAAGGGACAAAATGTCCATTCAAGGGTTTAATGGATACCAATCGCATTAATTGCGAATGCCAAAATAATTCCTTGAAAGAGTCACGAGTATGCGAATGATGAAATTAAAAGAAAAGAAAAGAAATTAAATTATATACATAGGTATAAGTGATCAAAGGAAAAGAAATGCAACATAATGGATACGGGAGGCAAAAACTCGTGATATAATTTTCTTATATAGGAATCAATGGGGTATTTAAACTAAAGGGTTATAATCACCCATACCATGTTCAAAGAATAATTTTCCTAATATGAACAAGCAAATGAACTAACTTATTTTATAATTTCTTAAATGAGATGCAATTCTAAATGATATGATTAACACAGATAGAGGGCAGGAGATAGAAGATAATATAATAGAAAATATCATGCAAATGAGAAAAATCCTAAAAAATATGCATGAAAATGTAATGAATGTCACGCAAGAGATGAATCTAACGCATGAACGATCTAAGGGTCTAGCGTTGGACTAACCCATTTCTAAAGAACCTTACTAGCGTTGGACTAGCAAGCATACGGAGGGAGAAGCCACAACTAGCGTTTGACTAGTGTGGTGACGCCATGTATTAATAATACATAGTAAAACAAATAAGGCATAAATTAAAAAAATAAACACATAAGAGCACGTAGCACGTAACACATAAGCATAATATTTAGATGCAAAAATCTTAAGGAAAGCGGGTAAAGCATATAACACATAAGCCATATAAACACACAAAACCTACCTATTACAACAGGGAATCTAACTACAATCTAAAATGGAAAAATATAAAAAATAAAACCTATCTATTCTATACAATAGGGGACCTAATTACAATCTAATGGGAATATGATAAAATAAACCTATCTATTGCATTAGTCTATGAAATGGGACGAAAAAAATTGAGTTAGTCTATGAATGCCACACTTACACGGAGGAGCAAAAGGTAAAGCTAGCAGCCGTGGAGTTCACAGACTACGCCTCCATTTGGTGGGACCAACTTAGACTAAGCCGAAGGAGAAACGCGAGAGGCCGTGGAGACTTGGGAAGAAATGAGGAGTCTAATGAGAAAACGATTCGTCCCAAGCTATATAGCCGAGACTTACCGCGACTTACAATCTCACCAAGGGTCTTGTCAGTGAGGACTATTACAAGGAAATGGAGATGGCCATCATGAAGGCGATTGCATGAGGATGAAAGCCACTATGGCTCGATTTTTGCATGGTTTGAGGCCCGAGATTGCCGAAGTAGTGGAACTCAACACTACCTCGACATGAATGAAATGTTGAGAAGGCGGTTACGATTGAACGGCGCCTCAAGAGGAGGGGAAGTACACAGCACCACGTACCAAGCTGGAAATTGGCGTGCCCCTCAACCAAAAAGGGAGGAGAAGCCCACGACTCCTTCTCAACCTCCAAGGCCGAATGCTTTTCCATCCAAAGCAACGGCCAAGCCTGAATTTAAGGCTAATAGTGGAGCTTCCAAACCGCGAGGCCGAGACACTAAGTGCTTTAAGTGTCAAGGCTTTGGTCATATCGCATCTCAATGCGCCAACCAAAGGACTATGCTACTGTTGCCGAATGGGGAGGTTGTATCAGATGAGGAAGAGGAGTACACGGGATGCCACCTCTAGAGGAGGAAGAAAATGATTCGAGTGAAGAGATACCTACACATGAGGAGATTGGATGCTTAGTAGTTCGAAAGGTCCTCACTACCCGCGCCAAGGAGGAGGAAATGGAGATACAACGTGACAACCTTTTCTACACGAGATGTCATATCAAGGATAAGGTCTGTAGTGTTGTTATTGATAGTGGGAGTTGTGCCAATGTAGCTAGTCTACTCATGGTAGAGAAGCTAGGGCTCCCAGTCATCAAACATCCTAGACCTTATCGCCTTCAATGGTTGAACAATGAAGGGGAGGTCCGTGTATTCCGGCAAGTGAAAGTGCCATTCCGAATTGGCAAGTATGAGGATGAGTCACTTGCGACGTAGTGCCAATGCAAGCAAGCCATCTCATTCTTGGGCGACCTTGGCAATTCGACCGAGATGTGGAGTTCAAAGGAAGAGCCAACAAATACGTCTTCACTCATTGTAATCGAAAAGTGACTCTTGTACCCCTCACCCCGAAACAAGTGTATGAGGATCAAATGAAACTCCAAAAAGAGTATGAGCTAGAACTTGAGAGGAAAAAGCAAGAAAAAAGTGAGGGAGAAAAGGAAGAGAGTAGGGCGAACCCCTAGGGAAGAAAAAGGCATCAAATGGGTCGGCCATGAGAGAAGAAAGTAAGGGGAAGCTAAGCTTGCTAGCAAAAGCCAAAGATGTAAAGCGAGCTTTTCTTCCAACCAACTCTTACTTGTACTTGTGTGCAAAGAAGAGTTGGTCATTTCATCTATTCCTACCTCTTTACCTCCTTGTGTCTTTCTCTTTTGCAGGAATTTGAGGACATCTTTCCTGAGGATGTGCCCGATGGACTACCACCCCTAAGGGGAATCGAGCACCAAATTGACCTCATTCCTGGAGCCCCATTGCCTAACAAGCCGGCCTATCGCATGGGCCCTGAGGAAACAAAGGAATTGCAAAGGCAAGTGGAGGAGTTGCTAAGGAAAGGCTGGGCTCGAGAAAGCCTCAGTCCATGTGCTGTACCAGTGATCCTAGTGCCAAAAAAGATGGTGCTTGGAGGATGTGCACCGATTGTAGAGCAGTCAACGCTATCACGGTAAAGTATCGTCACCCTATCCCTAGGATAGATGATATGTTAGATGAACTGCATGGTGCCATCATTTTTACCAAAATTGATTTGAAAAGTGGTTACCACCAAATACGAATGAAAGAAGGTGATGAGTGGAAAACCGCTTTCAAAACTAAACATGGTCTATACGAGTGGTTAGTGATGCCTTTTGGCTTAACTAATGCACCTAGTACCTTCATGCGTTTAATGAACCATGTCTTGAGACCTTTTTTGGGAAAATTTGTAGTTGTTACTTTGACGATATTCTCATTTATAGTCGAAGTTTAGAGGAACACCTTGAGCACCTCAAAGCTGTTTTCGACGTACTTCGAAAGGAAAGGCTTTATGCCAACCTTAAGAAGTGCACATTTTGCACTGACCGTGTTGTGTTTTAGGATATGTTGTAAGTGCGCAGGGCGTTCATGTAGATGAAGAGAAGGTCAAGGCCATCCAAGAGTGGCCAACGCCTACCTCTGTAAGTGAAGTGCGCAGAGGGAATTCGTCATCACAACCGATCATGAGTCCCTCAAGCACCTCAAGGGACAACAAAAGCTGAGCAAAAGGCATGCCCGATGGGTAGCCTTCATCGAGTCTTTCCGTACGTCATCAAGTACAAGACAGGTAAGTCTAATGTAGTGGCTGACGCTTTATCTCGTAGACATATTTTGCTCACTGCTTTAGATGCTAAACTCCTAGGCTTCGAGCTCATGAAGGAGTTGTACAAGGATGACTTGGACTTTTCAAATGCTTATGCGAATTGGGGAAAATCTGACTTTGAAAAATTCTTTGTGCATGATGGGTTCTTATTTTATCTTACCAAGTTGTGCATTCCCCGAGGGTCCATACGTGACTTACTTGTTCATGAGTCACATAGTGGTGGACTAATGGGACACTTTGGTGTCACCAAGACATTAGCTGTGTTGCAGGAACACTTCCATTGGCCTCGCATGCGCAAGGATGTGGAGAGGATTGTTGAAAGATGTGGTGTGTGCCACAAAGCTAAGTCTCGGGTCAACCCAAACGGTTTGTATACTCCTTTACCCATACCTCACCAACCTTGGGTTGATATTTCCATGGATTTCGTGCTTGGTTTACCTCGTTCTAAGCGTGGCCATGACTCTATATTTGTTGTGGTAGATAGGTTCTCCAAAATGGCTCACTTTATTGCATGTCATAAAACGGATGATGCTTTACACATTGCTGACTTATTCTTTAAAGAGGTTGTTCGTTTGCATGGCATACCTAGGACTATAGTGTCTGATAGAGATGTCAAGTTTTTGAGCTATTTTTGGAAGTCCTTTATGGGTCGGTTGGGAACCAAACTATTGTTCTCTACCTCTAGTCATCCTCAAACGGATGGACAAACTGAGGTAGTCAATAGGACCTTATCCACACTCCTACGTGCAATCATAAAGAAAAATCTCAAGTCATGGGAGGAGTGTCTACCTCATGTTGAGTTCGCATACAATAGGGCTGTGCATAGTGCTACACAATTCTCACCTTTTGAAGTTGTGTATGGTTTTAACCCCTTAACTCCCTTAGACTTTGTTGCCATTACCTTCTTCTGAGCATGTGAACTTAGATGGCAAGAAGAAAGCTGAGTTCGTGAGATCATTGCATGACAAGGTTCGTGCCAACATCGAGAGGAGGACGGCCCAATATGTCCAACAAGCTAACAAGCACAGGCGCAAGCTTGTCTTTGAACCTGGTGACTGGGTCTGGTTACACTTGCGCAAGGAGAGATTCCCAAAACAACGACAAAGCAAGCTGTCACCAAGAGGAGATGGGCCTTTTCAAGTCATTGAGCGCATCAACGACAATGCATACCGCTTAGATCTGCCTGGTGAGTATAATGTTAGTGCTACATTCAATGTTGCTGATCTAAGTCCGTTTCTTGCAGGGGACGAGCACGATTTGAGGGCAAATCCTCTTCAAGAGGAGGGGAATGATGCGGTTGAGCACGAGGCCCATGGTGCTCAGGTAGACCCTGTGAAGGTGCCCCAAGGCCAGTGACACGAGCACGAGCTAAAGATTCAAGGAGTCTTCAAGCCTTGGTTCATGCCGTCCAAGCCCAAGAGAAACCGCCCATTGAAGGGATTGAGTTGGAAGATCCTTGCAAGACTACTAAAGTGTTGCTTACAATTGAAGATGCAAGTGTTCAAGCTCCAAACGACGGATTGGGCCGCAGTTAAGTAGCTCATGTTGAGCCTAGTGTTGGCCATGTGGGCAACGCCCGAAGTTTACGGTATATATTTTGTTGGGCTAATTTTCGGCCGAGTAAGAGAACAAAGGCTGGCCGAAATTCACATAAGATTTTCCAAGCTTTATTAGGGTTTAGTCAAGGCTATAAATAGCCCCAAGTCATTGTTACAATCGGTTTTTTTTTGGTGAATTATTAAATTTTCCAGAATTTTGTCTTTCTTGAGGCAAAATTCCTTTAGCTTGTGAAAGCTAAGTTGAACATCCTAGAGTGGTTCTTAGGTTGTTTATTGACTTATCAATCAAGCACACACACTTGATTGTGGCGTCCTCTACCGTTGAATCCGTTCTTGAGTGGTCCAAGTTTGGGTTTGACTCCGTCAATTTGCAACGTGTTCCTCTACGGTCTAGGTTTTTGCTTCCGCGCTCACATCATCACCATTCGAAGTTGTTTATGATTTTAACTCTCTCACACCTTTGGATTTATCACCTTTACCTATAACTGAATGAGCTGACATGGATGGGTTGAAACGAGCTGAGCAAGTGCGTGCCTTACACCAAAAGGTGAGAGATAATATTGAGAAACGCACATTCCAATTAATTTGTCATGCTAACAAGGGTCGTCACAAGATGATTTTTGAGCCAGGTGACTAGGTGTGGATTCACATGCGCAAGGAAGGGTTCCCCGTACAACGACGCAACAAACTATTGCCTAGGGGAGATGGACCTTTCCAAGTGGTGGAGCACATCAATGATAACGCATACAAATTAGACCTACCAGGTGAGTACGGTGTCCACGCTACCTTTAATGTGGCTAACCTAAGCCCTTTCTTGCAGACGATGAGCTTGATTTGGGACAAGTCGCCTTCAAGAGGAGGGGAATGATGCAAGAGAAGGGTCGGCGGCCTTTGAGCCTGTGAAGGAGGACCGAATGGAGTTCAATGGCCCAATGACAAGGGCTCGTGCCAAGAAGCTCAAAGAGTCCATGCAAGCCTAGTTTGTACCACTACGAGGGAATTGACCATGCACACATTAAAGCTGAGCTTGAGCAAGACAAAACAGTCTGCTACACTCTCTCATTCAAGTTCTTGAGCCAAGCGAGGTGGATTGAAGAGCTCCATCCGAGGTGTTTCAAGTGGGAAAATTTCTGTTTTAGTTAGGACGTTTGGAATAAGGGCTTAATGGCCCATAGTCTTGTCTTATTTTACTTAGTAGATGCTTTTAATAGCTCGGCCAAGCCCACAAAGGCCAAAGGACCGAAATCAACTTCTTAATTTTAGGGAATAAGTGAATTCGAATCACTTTAGAATTGCTAGACTAGTTACTTAGGGTTTCTTCTCTATGTAAGGCTATAAATAGCCCACCCATCCAACCGTTTTATTCATTCAATAATATTTCAGAAATTTGAGTGTTTACACTTTTCTCTTGTCTAAGAGAGTTCCTTTTGAATACTTGAGAATTGCTCGAGAGTATTCAACGAACTTATCAATCAAGTACACACCTTGATTGTGGCGTTCTTCTACTTGTAACATCGTTTCACTTACTCGAGTGCTTGTGCGTTGAGGTTAAGTCCAAGGTTCGCTTCATAGAGTTAGGTGTTCGAGTGTTGCTTCGCGTACCAACTTGATTCCTTCGTCTAGATCCAGGAGCTACGTGAGATACGAGTTCATACCTCCGGGCGGGTTCGTATCATGTAGGTGACGAGTTCGATTTAAGGACAAATCATTCTCAAGAGGAGGGGACTGATGAAGAACCACTAAGGGCTCAAGTCGTCGCTTCAAGAGGCTCAAGTGAGATGTTCTATGTGCACCATCAATGAACCTTGGGCCGATGACCAGAGCAAGGGCAAGGAAGATGCGAGAGACCCTCCAAACATTTCTACAAATCGTTCATACACGCATAGGGAGGATCCAAGAGCCTAATCACACGATGGTGAGCCTACTCCAAGCCATGAGAAGGCCGCGGATGACTAGAGATAGGACGGGCTGCATTATGGGTTTCACTATCGAGTAAGTGTCTATGTAGGCTTGAGAATAAGGTTGGGCAGCCATGTGGGCTTGGCCGACCAACCCTTATCCATTTAGGGCGAATTAGCACTTTCCAAATTCGTTTATTTCCTTAGTAAGTTAGGTTTAGTATTTGGAGTTAATATCGTTTTCCATTACTAGTAGGATTTCAGTTCATGAACCTATAAATACAAGGCTTGGCCGAGCTTGTTAGTTATTCAATTATCAATAAACAAGTTTCAGTTTTAAGAGTATTCTCTTGGCTTTGGTTGACCTTTGAATATCTTAGATTTGTTCTAAGTGTTCTTCTTGGCTTATCAAGCAAGAATCACACTTGCTCGTGGCGCCATTCTACCAATAACTATAAGTTCCTTTAATCTTTTCTTAAGGGTTACGAATCATTCGTAGTTCTCACCAAGGGATTCTAAGGGGGTTTAGGGTTCCGCACCATCAAACTTGAAGTCACGTGTCTAGATCCTATTGTTGGTATACGAGTTCGCCAAGCACGGTTGGGTTCGTATCAAAAGGTCTCGGTGGTAGTGACTTGGGATGAACCGTTTCCTCATCAACCTGCGAAGTTCATGCCATGTGGTCATAGGTGGTTCTCCACATCTCTTTCGGCTAAGTCGCACTTGATCCCACCAGATGATGGCGTAATCCGTGAATTCTAGAGTGCAAGCTTTACCTTTTGGTCCTCCCTATGTCTTGACATTCGAAGACCATCTCGATGCGCTTCTCCCACTCCAAGTAGGCATCCGGATCGGATTTCCCTTGGAATGAAGATTTTGATTTTGATCCCTTTGAGTGTGTCATCGTTCCTCCTTGGGTCTCGTTGGGCATATCTAAGCCGTCGGTCATCCTCATCTCCTTCATGCGTAGGACCGGATTCGTCCCTATTGCTTCCCCCGTGAACCGAGTTACTTCGTTGTTGATGGTTCTCAAGTTGGTCTATTCGCTCATGTATGGATTCAAGGGACATGTCCATCCTCCGTTGGAACTCACTCATCAAGGCCTCCATGGTAAGTTTGTTGTCAAAAGGGTGAGAATCCATGCTAATGTAACCTGCAAAAAGAGTTAGCAACGAAATTGGAGATATTGCCTTTCACGCTCCCTCACGTGTTTTCTCTCGACACTCGTGTATCACTCACAATTATTCACTCTAATATCTCACCAAATAGCTCTTATTGGCCTTTGTTTGCCTCTCTTGAAGAAATCAGAAAATTTCCTGCAAGAAGCTCCAATGTCGACGTTCAACCACGAGTCAAATAATGAATGAAGCAAGGATCCAAACTGGAACAAACTCAGGTATATGACACACTTGAGACGCTACTTAATGACTCAAATAATGTAGGAAAGCAATCCTAAGATGATCGACACTAGACGCGACTCACAACTCAAAGCTGAAATTTGGAATCCTAGAACTCCTACCCGAAAACTGGAATTTTGAGCTGCTGTTTTTCTCGAGTCGAAGGGAAAAAGGTGCTTTTATGGTGTTCAAATAATGTCAGAATCTGCCCTCGAATTTCAGCCAATTCGGTTGGCGACAACTAGCTCAACCGTTCTTGGAAATTCAAGAATCCAAAGGCGATTTGGATAAGGTCTTGTGGCGGTTTTAGGAAACTGTTTTGGGTAGTTTGTGGGGCTGTTCAGGTCGGTTGGGGCTTTTTGGGAAACCAACCAGGAATTTGGGAGCTCAAGATCCAATCAAGACTTGGAAACCACCCAAGAATTGGAAACCAATTGGAATTTGGAAACTCAAGAAGTGGAATCAATCAAAACTTGGAAAACCTGATTGCTTTGGAGAAGCCGAATCCTTCTTCTTTCTTTCTTTTTTTTTCTCTTTTCTTTGTTTCATTTTTTTTTCTCTCTTTTCGTTTCTTTTTTTGGTGCTTTTGTTCAAGATTTCAGCTCTTCAAGGGATATACAAAGTCAGGTTATGCCAACAATATCAAGAAACGATTGCAAGGTTATGCAAGCTTTCAAGAAAATTCTAGTTCTTGATTTATTGTTTCAAGAACTTTCAAAACAAGTCTTGGTGGCAAGAATCTGGTTCAAGAAGCTCAAGAACTTTCCCAATTATGTTATGGTATCCAAGGTTTGCAAGAAACACAACCAAAACTCACGGAAATAGGCAAAACAGAAATTCAGCAATTCTTCAAAACGAAATTCCAGCAACTTTGACACTAGAACAATATAAGGTATGTGACTCTTTTTTTTGTTTTTGTTTTTGACTCTAATGATTTAAAACACAAACTCAACAGACTCACGGATGAAACTTGGGCAGAAACAATACACGAAAATACTGAAACAAATCTGGGAAAATTACGGACAGTACACTAACAAGAAGCAAAAATTCGGACTTCACACGAAACCTTCCCACGATTTGACACAAAACCCTATTGACCTAGCAATGAAATTGATGGATAAAAATTGACTCAAAAACAATAAAAACAAAGGATATAACGTGATACCTCTAACTAGCTCTGATTACCAACTGATACGAGCGTCGCCAACTTGTGACGAAACCCGCAAGAGACAAGTGCACAGGATCTAAAGGGACGGAACACGTTTGGATTTGATGGAACCTTGACTCGTTAATCACGTGGCTAACGAACCTTGGTATAGTGTAGAAGACGCCACAATCTAGTGTGATTCTAGATTGATGAGTCAACTTGAAAGATCCTAGGGAATTAATCTAAGAACTTCAAGAAAAGCTCACAAGAAGCCAATGAGAGAACTCTCGATTTTTGTATTAAACGAAATCTGCTAAATAATACAAGTGATAGCCCTATTTATAATACTACTACTAAATGCTTGAATTCCAAAGAGGATTAGGACCTCAAGGGAGGCCCGTACCCCTTGCTAAGGCCGGCCAAGGTAGTGGGCTGACTTGGCCTTCTCCAAGCTCTCACATGGGCTCTTTATTTGGTCCTATGCTCAACATGAGCTTATTGACCTAGTCCAATACTACTAATGAAATACTTAAACTCTAAATAACTATGTGATTAACCATGACACTCCAAAGAGGGCCGTGGCCTTCAAACAAGGTCCCCTTCATCGAGTAAGGCCTCTATCAAGGTGATTTGCCTTTCATCCTCATACGCAAGGCCTTCTATGGACCTAGGCCTCCCAACTTGGGCTTGGACAGCTTGAACTAGAAGTTGGAGCGCTTCCTTCATTTTCTTGGCTCGTGCTCGTGTGACCGGGCCGAGGGGAACCTTCACTTGTTCTACTTGCATGGTTGACCGGTTCCTCCATTCGCATCACTATTTCCATCTCCTTGTAGTAGTTTTCAACACTTTGATTTCCTTGCCTTAGGTTTTGCAACTTGTGGTACAAGTCACGGTGGTAATGGCTAGGAACAAAGTGTTTTCACATGTGAACCTTCAATTCGGACCAAGTGTTGATTTCAATATCTCCACTACACCTCCTACTAGTGGTGATTTGGTCCCACCAGATAATGGCATACTCGAAAAATGCCATGACTGCTAGGTTCATTTGTTGTTCCTCCCTATAGTCGTTGCAATTGAACATGAGTTCGACTTTCTTTTCCCATTCGAGGTATGCATTTGGATCCATTTTTCCTACGAAAGGTGGGACTTGCATTTTGACTCCTTTAATTGGTTTTCCCTTTGATTTGGAATTCTTTTTGGTTCTCCTCACTGTTGGTTCAAACTCCTCCTCGGAATAATTGGAACTATTCGATTCATGAGGAACGGATTTCCTTCGGTTCCGACTTCCTTTAGATCCGCTTTGGGTAGCCTCTACTTTTGTCAATTCTTTCATGGACAATTTCCAATTTTTGGTCCAAGATTCGGCGAATATCTCCCCTCAAAGATTCGGCAAAAAGTTTAAAGTCAAATGCCGAGGGGCTATCTCCTCCTTTGTTAGACATGCTTAGGTAATCCTGCAAGAAAAGGTTAGTTCGAGAAACAATTTCCTCACTCACTCCCTTAGTGTTTACTCTCGCGCTCGTGTATCACACAACTCTCGATTATAAGCTCACCAAAATATTCTCAAAGCTTTGATTTCATCTTTGAAGAGGTTAGATCAGCTCAAAAGTTGTTCAACGGCCTACCAAGGGAAAGATCACTTAGCACGTGAATGGGGATGAGTTTAGGAAATCAAAAGCGAAACTAACTTGGGAACTCGACTCAACTAAGAAAAATAAACTCAACCAAGACTTGACTCAAACTGATCAACTAGGAGAAGTAGACAAATAAACTCAATATAGGATTCAACCCGACTCAAATAAAGCAAAGAAAATGGCGGAAGTTTCGGATCCTAGATAGACTTTACCCAATTTGCACTTGGCTGTATTTTGGAGGTTGTAAAACAAGGCTGCTTGGGTTATTTTGGGGAGGTTTTGAGGCTGACGTGATAAGAACCCACCTGGAGGTATGAACTCGTATCCCACGTAGCTCCCGGATCTAGACGAAGGAATCAAGTTGGTAGGCGAAGCGACACTCGAACACCTAACTCTAGGATGCGAAGTTTGGACTTAACCTCAACCCACAAGCACTCGAGTAAGTGAAACGAAGTCACGAGTAGAAGAACGCCACAATCAAGGTGTGTACTTGATTGATAAGTTCGTTGAATACTCTCGAGCAATTCTCAAGTATTCAAAAGGGACTCTTGTAGACAAGAGACAAGCGTAAACACTCAAATTTCTGAAATCTTATTCAATGAATAAAACGGTTGGATGGTGGGGCTATTTATAGCCTTACATTGAGAAGCAAACCTAAAGTGATATGGAATTGTTCTAGGAATCCTAGAGTGATTTGTAATCACTTATTTCCTAAAACTAAGGACTCAATTCGGACCTTGTGGGCCTTGGCCGAACTCATGAAGACACTAACAAAATAACAAAATAACTAAAGCAAGGCAATGGGCTATTAAGCCCTTATTACAAACGACTCAACTAAAACAGATTTTGACCACTTAAACAACTTCGGCTCTAAGGCTTGAAGGGAATAACTACTCGATGCAATAGGCAACTTCGGCTCCCAACTCCACTTCGCTTGGCTCTAAGGCTTGAATGAGAACATAGCAGATTGTTTTGTCTTGCTCAAGCTCGGCTTCAATGCGTACATGGTCAACTCCCTTGTAGGTGGTACAAACTAGTGCTTGCATGGACTCTTTGTGCTTCTTGGCATGAGCCCTTGTCATCGGACCATTGAACTCCATTCAGTCCTCCTTCACGGCCTCAAGGGTAGCCGTCCCTTCTCTTGCATCATTCCTCTCCTCTTGAAGGCGATTTGTCCTCAAATCAAGCTCATCGTCTGCAAGAAAATGGCTTAGGTCAGCCACATTAACGGTAGCGTGGACACCGTACTCACCTGGTAGGTCCAATTTGTACGTGTTATCATTGATGTGCTCCACCACTTGGAAAGGTCCATCTCCCCTAGGCAAGAGTTTGTTGCGTCGTTGTACGGGGAACCTCTCCTTGCGTATATGAATCCACACCCAGTCACCTGGCTCAAAAATTATCTTGCGACGACCCTTGTTAGCATGACGAATAAATTGGAATGTGCGTTTCTCAATATTATCTCTTACCATTTGGTGCAAGGTACGCACTTGTTTAGCCCGTTTCAACCCATCCATGTTAGTTCGCTCAGTGATAGGTAAAGTTGATAAATCCAAAGGTGTGAGAGGGTTAAAACCATAGACGACTTCAAATGGTGAGTAGTGTGTGGTGCTATAGACTGTGCAGTTATAGGTAAACTCAACATGTGGCAAACAATCTTCCCATGACTTTAAATTCTTTTTGATAATCGCACGCAACAAAGTAAGAGAGTGTCCTATTGACTACTTCAGTTTGACCATCGATTTGAGGGTGACTAGAAGTAGAAAATAAGAGTTTAGTTCCTAGTTTACTCCATAAAGAATTCCAAAAACAACTAAGGAACTTGGCATCTCTATCACTAATGATGGTGCGTGGCATACCGTGTAGTCTAATAATTTCCCTAAAGAACAGGTCAGCTACATGTTTAACATCATCAGTTTTATGATATGGAATGAAGTGTGCCATTTTCGAAAAACGATCAACAACTACATAGACAGAGTCATGGCCATACCTAGTTCTAGGCAATCCAAGCACGAAGTCCATAGAAAGGTCAACCCAAGGAGTAGTAGGAATAGGCAATGGAGTGTAGAGTCCATAGGGGTTTACCTTTGACTTGGCATGGTGGCAAGTCACACACCTTTGAGCCATGCGTTCCACATCGCGCTTCATTTTGGGGCAATAGAAATGCTCTTGGAGGATAGCCAATGATATGCTCCTCGGTCAACTTGTTCCGAGACACGTAGCACGCTTGCCCAAGGATCTAGACGGATAATCAACTCGCTTGGATTGCGGAACCTAGAACCAAGAGGGGCGACTCAACTTGGTAGAAGGCGGTAGAACGGCGACTCCAATTGAGGTGGTTACTCAAATAGATAGGCCGGTTGAACAACCAAGGACGTCACACGAGATTGCTCAATAACCCTTGCCTTGCAAGGAAGAATGTACTCTAGAAATTGTAAGAGAACAAACTAAAATTTTATTATCAAAAGTGTCTACCCCCTCTCTCGTACAAAGTGTGCCCTTTTATAGGCTAATGACCAACGAAAATCCTAGAGTAGAAAGGATCAACAAATTACCCTAAACTAGAAGGAAGGCTTCGGCCTACACTTGGGCCATTTGGGCCGAGCCTCTACTTCAATAAATAACAAGCCAGTTAACTAATTAGCCCATGACTAACAAAGACTCGATAACACTAAAACAAACTAACGACTAACGACTAAAAGGCCTAACAGTTCGGCCACTCTACTAAGCACATGCGTGGCCATCACTTGGGCTCCTCATGGGCTTGGATCAATGTATAGGCAACTCGATTAGCCACGTCCAAGCGTTCAATGTTCCTATGGACCCCTTGTCGATCTTGAACACTTTGAACAAGGGCTTGTAGAGACTCTTTGAAATGCTTGGCCCGTGCACGTGTAACTGGGCCCAATGGCACTCGCACTTGTGTATCGTCCGAGCACACATCAGTCCCCTCCACTTGAGAAGGATTTGTCCTCAAATTTGGATCATCCTCATCAAGGAACGGGCCTCAAGTCTGCGACATTGAAGGTCGCGCTAACATTGTACTCCCCAGATAGCTCCAACTTGTAGGCATTATCATTGATTCGTTGAAGCACTCGGAAAGGTCCATCGCCCCTTGGAGACAACTTGCTTTGGCGTTGATTAGGGAATCGTTCTTTCTTTAAGTGTAACCAGACCCAATCTCCAGGTTCAAAAATCATCTTGCGACGATGCTTGTTAGCTTGCTGGATGTATTGTTGAGTACGCTTCTCAATGTTAGCTCGAACAGTTTTATGTAACCTGCGCACAAATTCAGCTTTCTTTTTTCCATCTAAGCTTGTATGCTCAGAGGAGGATAAGGGTGTCAAATCAAGGGGGGTCAGCGGATTAAAGCCATAAACAACCTCAAATGGTGAGTAGTGTATTGCACTATGAACAGTTCTATTATAAGCAGATTCAACATATGGCAAACACTCTTCCCAAGATTTAAGGTTTTTCTTAATCAAAGCCCTGAGCAGAGTCCCAAGTGTGCAATTGACAACCTCAATTTGTCCATCACTTTGGGGGTGACTTGTGGTCGAAAATAAGAGTTAATGCCAAGTTTAGACCACAGAACCTTCCAAAAGTAACTCAAGAATTTGACATCTCTATCACTAACAATTGTTTGAGGCATACCATGTAGACGTACAATTTCTTTGAAAAACAAGTTAGCAATATGAGATGCATTATCAGTTTTATGGCAGGGGATAAAATGAGCAATTTTTTAAAATCGATCAACTACAACATAGATGGAATCATTTCTCCTTTGTGACCTAGGCAGTCCCAAGACAAAGTCCATAGACAAGTCTACCCAAGAATATTGTGGAATTGGCAATGGGGTATACAAGCCATATGAATTTGTTTTAGACTTGACTTTGTGGCAAGTAGCACATCTAACAACCATGCGTTCAACATTCCTACGCATGTGAGGACAATAGAAGTGTTCTTGCAACATTGCTAAAGTCTTAACAATGCCAAAATGTCCCATGAGACTACCACTATGTGCCTCTCTAACCAATAGATCACGAATGGACGAATTAGGCACACACAACTTGTCAACATAAAAGAGAAATCTATCATGCAAAAAGTATTTTCCATGCGGGCTCTTGGTACATGATGCAAATATTTCACCAAAGTCAAGATCATATGCATAAAGCTCTTTTATCATTTCAAACCCAAGCAACTTAGCATCAACGAAAACAAGCAAGGAATGTCTACGAGATAATGCATCAGCTACCACATTCATTTTGCCAGTTTTATACTTAATGACATAAGAGAAGGTGTCAATGAAACTTACCCATTTGACATGTCTCTTGCTTAATTTTGGTTGTCCCTTGAGAAATTTCAAAGATTCATGGTCAGTGTGTATCACGATTCCCTTGGACGGAGGTAATGTTGCCATGTCTCCAAGACTCTCACTAAGGCGTACAATTCCTTGTCATACGTGGGGTAGTTCAATGCCGCACCTCCCAACTTCTCACTAAAGTATGCACAAGAGCTCTTGTCTTGCATGAGCACGGCTCCAATCGCTACACCAGAAGCATCACATTCAATCTCAAAGGTCTTATTAAAGTTGGGTAATACTAAAACAGGTGCATGTGTGAGTTTGTCTTTGAGGGTAAGGAATGCTTTTTCTTGGATCTCTCCCCAATGGAATTTGTCATGTTTCTTTGTCACCGCGGTCAATGGTGCAGCAATAGTACTGAAGTCCTTGACAAATCGTCGGTAGAAGCCAGCCAAGCCATGGAAACTTCGCACATCTGCGACTATTTTGGGAGTTGGCCATTGTTTGATGGCCTCAACTTTGGATTCATCTACGTTGATGCCCTGTGAACTCACAACATAGCCTAGAAACACAAGTTCATTAGTACAAAAAGTGCACTTCTTAAGGTTAGCATAGAGTGATACGAACTCGACCCAACAAGAACCTGTCTTGAAGAACCGAATCGATCAGGCAACGGAAGGATCTATCTTGACCAGGTTATAGAACAATAACTATCTTACTAGACCTAAAGAGAACCCGTCTCTAGAAACCTAGTGGATTGGTTATTGGCTTGAAAAAACAAGATGATGTGATTATCTTATCTTGAACACCACAAGTATTCAAGCTAAATACTTGATACAGTTCAAGAAGAAACTCAAGTTCCATCAAGGAACTCCATAAAAGGAGACAACTCTCTTTTTATTAATTCATCTTCAACATCATATATCTGAATAGTTAAATAAAGTTGGCTATTTATAGCCTTACAAGACTCAAAAACCCTAATCTAAATTGGAAACAATACAAGTTTCCTTATTTGACTTAACTTCTAAACTTGTCACAACTTCCTAAATAAATTTGGAAGCAATTAATTACTTTCCTAAAAGTCTAATTTAACTAGAATAGAAAACTAACTAACTCAAATTGGCTTAACTATGGTCAACATGACCTTAGCCTTTATTCCCCTTATTAAGGACTCAAAAATAACTCAAGACTAAATCTAATTAACTAACAATTATTACTGAAAACTTAATTAAATAAATAACAAGGAATAATCATGACACAAGTTCGGATCTTCAATGATTCTTGAACCCGATTGCACCATCAACCATCAAATGAATTTCCTTGGACTTAAAGGGAATCCAAATCTTCATGTTCTTATCATTCCCCTCCTCTTGAAAGACGATTTGTCCTCAAATCGAGTGCTTGCTTACAAAGGAGTAACTCAGAGAATGTCTTGATATATGCAATTCAAGAAGCATGTCGCCAACTCAACTTGATTATGAACACGAACCATTGCACATGTTCTATTTGTCAAAGAATATCTTCACTCAATTGTACTTGGCAAGAATTTGGATGACAAGTGGCTGCTAACTCCCTAAAATATAGGAAGAGATGGCCGAAAGTGAGGATAAGATGAATGGGCTAAGAAAAGTCCT
Source organism: Coffea humblotiana (assembly GCA_023065735.1). Classification (NCBI taxonomy): domain Eukaryota; kingdom Viridiplantae; phylum Streptophyta; class Magnoliopsida; order Gentianales; family Rubiaceae; genus Coffea; species Coffea humblotiana. The sequence goes on from CM041214.1 coordinate 20,456,796, forward strand.
AAAAAGTAGGAGAGGTGGTGGCTAAAATGTAGGAATGGGTCTTTGATTGGAAATCAATCAAGATTTGAAAACCAATCAAGTAGAGGTGGTGGCTAAAATGTAGGAATGGATCTTTGATTGGAAATCAATCGAGATTTGGAAACCAATCAAGTAATTAAGATTTTTTTCAAGAACCCACTATGCAATCCAAGAACTTCAAGAAATTACCAAGCCAATTACAAGAAGCAAGAACAACAAGAAACAAACAAAAGGTATAAATTTTTTTTGGATGAACAGTACTGCTACAGTGTGAACAGTGCCGATGAACAATACCTCGGTGAACAGTCAGAATTTATTTTATTTTATTTTTTGCTTTTGACGACTCGACACAAGATTACGACTTCATTTGAAAGAAATTTAATGGGAGTTAAACCCTTGAAAAACCTGTTTTCAAGAACGTAATCACACCAAAAAATTTTCAACCTTGATCAATCAAGGGGGTAGGTTAGACTCAAGCGATAAAATCAAGAAAACAAGAATCAGTTTTTTTTTTCGTTTTAAATCAAAAGGCTGCTCGGGTTTTGGTAGAGAAACAAATAGAAAAATAAGAAAAGAAAAAGGGATATTAACCTGAATCAAGAGCCGAAGCTCTTATACCAGATGATACGAACTCGACCCAACAAAGAACCTGTCTTGAAGAACCGAATCGATCAGGCAGCTGAAGGATCTATCTTGATCAGGTTATAGAACAATAACTATCTTACTAGACCTAAAGAGAACCCGTCTCTAGAAACCTAGTTGATGTGATCTACACTTACACACGATCTAGACAACCAATCACCGACGGTTTGGCAGCGGAAATTTGACCCAATCTAATCCCCGAAGTAGCGAACAATATTGATACTATCTCAACCCACTACTTAACGAATTAGCGAACCAAACTATAGGTAGAGGAACGCCACAACCAAGGAGTTACTTGATTGATAAGTTCACTTGAATAACTTGAGAAAGATTCTCAAATATTCAAAGAACCTCTCTTGGAAAGAGAAGGTGAAAAACTCACGATTTTTATTAATGCCAAAAACTGACCGTAAAGGTCTCTTGCCTTGGCTATATATAGCCATACACTTGACAACCTAGAGTGACTTGAAAAAAACCCTAACTCGGCTAGGTTAGGCCTTTGGACCGATTCTACTACTCAAATCCACTAACTAATGGCCAGCTTATAATCGACCCAATGAAGGCTTTAAACTGGCCCAACATAACCCAATAAAAGCTAATTAACCAATTTAAGTAATAGTGAGTTTAGACTCTATAAATCGGATTCAACTCAACATGAGGTCTTGGACCGAACTTATTCCTACCAAATACAATAGAAATCTGAAAAATGAACTACTAACTATTACTAAAAGATTCAATCTCTTGCAGCCCAAAACATGGCCCATAAGCGGCCCATATTTCGTATCATTCCCCTCCTCTTAAAAAATATTTGTCCTCAAATCGTGGTGAGAAATGAATTGTACTAACAAGAGTTGGCAGTATGAAACCTCAAATCTCCACATATTAGCTCTCTTAGAATGAATGATACTTGCATACGTCATGATTATTGTAATTCGGTGCACATGTCTCTTGGTCAGCTTGAAAATGCTCACAATCAGGCATGAAAAACTCAAGGCTTTACTCCAACTGTGACGGCCCCACCTCCTCTTGAAGTGAACCAAAGGGTCGGCGGACTGCCTGCCCAACTCTCGCCAGGACTACAGATCAAATCATTCATAAACCTTACCAAACAGTCCAAAGAAATTCAGGAAACCGAATCATCGGAAAGCGCAAAGGACCGCGGCCACGTCAGAATCCGACCAAAATTTTCTTCCTCATTCAAGCTTCACACTCACTAGATTTCCCAATGGATACAAGAAAGTTCACATAACCCTAGAAATGTACAATCTCAAACGAATACGCTTGAAACATTTGATTACACACTTATATACATATATACATCAGAGTCTTCAACAAGTTAACTTGAAATACAAGCTATAGTAACCATACGTATACAAAAATACAATTAGGGTTTCGGTTACAGAGGAGCATGATCAAAAGAATGTCTACACTAACTCGACTCTTTCTTCAAAAATCATAGCTCTCAAAATATTGAACCCTGTAAGGAAAACAAAGATAACGGGAACGGGGTGAGCTTACGCTCAATGAGGTACCACAAGTACAAGTAGTCAAGAATCATGACATTTCACTTTTAAGGCACATATACACATCATATAAGGAAATGAACAAATATTTCAGATAGAAAGGATACATGTGGCTCTCAAGAGCCAAATTCCCGTTGCAATACTTGATCCCAACTCGTTGACGCTCCGTCAACGTTCGAGAAAACAAACATGACCGTAGACCCCACTTGACATCAAATTTCGTCCACCGAACATACCCCTTGCCGGGCCCGAACACAACACACAGAACAGAGGTGGTAATACTCGAGTATACCGGAAATCCAGAGTCTCCAATACCCAAAGATTTCCCAGAAACAGACTACCGTGACTCGTTATCTAATCGACCAAGCCCTTGCCGGCTCAACTCGAGTAACTAGCCACAGGATTTGAGCTCAGAGGTCACAGAACAAACGACGTCAGAACAGACACAGATAATAGATTCAAATTCGCACAGTAAACGATCACACAGACAAGAGAACGAGTGTGATAAAGTACACCCTCGTCTCATTCAGAATAAACAGAGTTCACAGTCATTCATGTCACAGATTTCAAGTATAAATAAACCAATTAAGCAACAAATCAGGGGAGTGGTACACTCACCAGTTCAAGCAAAAATAACTTCAAACGTTTCCTCCTAAAGGATGGCTTTGGTCACCGTCACGTCCTAATAACAATCAAGGTAAAACAATTATGGTTTCCCCATCCACAAACCCAGAAAACGGAATGCACAAATGAGACTCGACTACAAGTCGTAGGCTGAGTCAAGTTAACTACTAGAGCAAAGAAATAACAATGTGGCTTTGGAGTAAAAAGGTAGCGGTTGGACTTAAAACATGAACAACCCTAGACCCTTCATTTCTAGTCAAAATCAACCCAACTTCAAAGGAGTCAAGTAGCCCTAAAATTTTGGACAGCATGCCCCTTGTATTTCACTATTTTTCAGCCATTTATGGCTTCATTATTTTTCTCAATTCAGCCCCAAAGTCACACACAAATAATCTTACCACAATAGCCTTTCACTAGGCTCAATGTCATTCAATTACAAAATAATGCTAGCAATGCGACCAAAACTAATGTTCAAGACAAATAACAAAATAACAGGTTTGACATCTCTTGGCGTTTCGGTCATAACCAAAGCTACGCTTATCGGATTAGGGTAAACTTTATACCGTTTCGAAGCTAAGATATAGAAATACATTTCCTATGAAGACATCAACACCCATTTCATTCATTTTCAAGGTCAAAATATGCAATCTCAGAGAAAACAGAACACTGTCCACAAAACAGTACATTTGGCAGTCAAGGGTATTTTCATTATTTCACATGCTACCGTACTTCGATTGAGTTGAAATTTTGTAGGAAGCTAGTTAACACCATTTCCTACAATGTTCATGTTTTGACCTAAGCCTGATTCAGCCTCTAACATAGATGAATTAAACAAGTCAGAACAGGGCAGTTTCAACCTTAAAGCTGGAAATTTTCTTTAGGCAAGTCCATCTAGCACATAATACACTAATTTATCACATAACAAAACTATCAAACCATGGCCAATCATTAATCATCACATGAGGGCAGAAAATTCACCATAAAAACTGAAATTTATCATAACACTACTTCAACCCATGAAATTTCTCACAAAACTACATATTTAACAACTCTAATCCACCAATTTACAATTATTAAGAGCAAAGAGGGATTTCTAGACAAGTTACCTTGGAATCTTAAGAAAGATGGTAGCTTAGGGTTTCCTCTTCCAAAATCACTCCACCAAAAGCTCTAAACCTTCTTAGTGAGTAACTTTTATGGAGTAGTTTGCAATTTTAACGGTTGGAACTCAAGATTTGAGGAAGAAATTGAAGATGCAAGATGAAGTTTTCTCTCTTTTTTCCTCTCCCTATTTTCGGCCAAGAAGACAAGAAAGTGAAGGAAATTTTGGTCAAATTTTGAGTTTTAGTAAAGGTAAGAAACTTGGGTCAAAGTTGGGTAGATTTCCGACAAGTGTCGCCGTAGGATCAAAGCTCAATTTTTTCTTTCTTTTTTTTTCCTTTTTCTTTGGTCAAACATTGTGGCTGGTTTAAGAGATATTTTAGGGTTAATTAGCTGAAATAAAAGCAAGGATATTAAGGTAATAAAGTAGTGTTCAAGTGGTGTACTCATTCAGTAACAAACGGTATACGTCGATTCACACCGTTTTTCCTTATCTCGGGCGTACTAGGATTTTCACTTATAATTCACTAACTTATTATTCTTACTTCTAATCACATATTTTTTCTTATCTAAAACTCACTCTTAACCACCAAATTTAGTACACACACCTCCACAATTAATCACACTACCAAAATACGCGAAAACCCTAATTTACCCGAACTATAAAACTAAGGGTAAAACTCTTAAATCTCTTATTCATTACAACTATTGAGGGAGTAAATGAGTAGTAAAACTATCATAAGGTAAGTGAGTCAAAATAAAAGGGAATTTTAGTCAAATTTTTGTATTTAGTAGAAGTAAGAAAGTCTTGGTCAAAATCCACCATCCATTGGTTTCGCAACAAATGGCGCACTAGGGTTTATTCTCATCCTTTTGGCTACCAATGGTTAATTTACCTAGCTAATCTCTAATTATCCCCGAGCACCTTGAAAAAAAAAATATTCCCTAATACAACGTCGTCTAGTCGTCAAAATTTTATCGCACTAGCGGGTCTTACGTCCAATATACACTACTAACGTCACATAGACTAACTTGTACCGGAAAAATATCTTAACAACTTAATTCCCTTATAAAATCGCTCAAAAATTAATATAACAAAGAAACGTATAGAAATTGTATGCAAGAAAATAACATAATGACTAGAAAATAAAGAAACTTTCGGGTTCTCACACCAACCACTCCAAAGCTCTCTCTAATCAGCCTTTTGTTATGAATGGTCGAATTTGAACCTACACAATAAATCACACAATTAGCATTTGTAGGTATAAAATCACTTGACAGCTTACCATTCACATTCACAAGATAAGGATGTTCATAGTGATACTCAATCAGGTTAGAAAAGTCCCAAATATGATTGTGCAAAGTTACAGAATTCATTGCAAGTTATTGTTGGTATGGCCTATCTTGCACAAATGGAGGAAGATCGAGATAGGCAGCTTTTGTACCTTCAAATTGAAGAATAAAATCAGGTTGTAAGGAATCAGAATTTGGAACGATGAGGAAAGAATTATCACCAACGAAATAAGAAGGAAGTTTATAACAAGTTTCAAGTGTAGAAACTCCCTTTGAAACTTCATTATTCCTCCCAACAAGCAAATTAGGCTCATGGTTGAAGTTGAACATCAATGGATGACAAAGAGATACAACACTTAAGATGCAAACTCTATTAAAAGTTTGATATTCACCAATGGATTTAGGAATAGAACATGCCAAGATCAACTCAATGTTTTCTTGCTTAACCTGCGTAAAAGTAGAAACACTAAATAAAGTAGAGTTAAGATCGTTAGAAAAAACGTATGATCTCACATCCTTTCTCACAATCAGTTCACTCTTAGAATTTTTAATCTCTTTCTCAAGCTCAATAGCTGACTTTTTCCTCTCATTATTCTCAACCTCTTTCTCCTTTTCAACTCCCTCGAATTTTACTTCATCAGTCACAATTCCCTCATCTAGCTCTTTCTTCATACTATAGCGCTCATGCTCACTTTTCATGTATGCTAGATCAATACAAAGTTGGTCATAAATAAGTGATACAAGTGCAGAACGACGACCATTAAATAAGAAGGAATACTTATTAGTATGTCCATCATATTTAACTTCTTGCCTCAACATCCACGCTTTACCCAACAATACATGTGTTACTTGAATTGGGACTATATCACACAACACTTGATACGAACGGCACCAATCTTGTGATGCAACCCGTACAGAAAGGCTAGGATCTAGAAGGCGATACTCACGTTGATGACACGACGAACGTAACGGAATTACCTAAACCCGTTGATCACGTGGTCAACGAACTTCGATATTGGTAGAAAACGCCACAATCTAGCGCGGTCCTAAATTGATAAGTCGATTTGAATACCCAAGAAATGATTCTAAGATATTCAATGAAGCTTTTGAGAGAACTCTCAAAATAATTTTATTAATCATCAAAAACTACCTCATACAACCAAATTTCCCTTCTTAAATACTCAAACCAATAATTATGACTAATGGGCCCAGCTACTCACTAATGTGGCCCACATGGCCTAACCAATCGACCCAACGACTAGATGTTGACTAAAGTCCGAACCACAAGTCAGTTGGACCTCTTTATTACCTACTACTAACTAATAATGGACCATGGACCCTCAGCCGATCCATGGTGGGCTAATCCTCACAAAGGGCCGCAATTAAGACAACATGTCTAGTTTCGTTGAGGTTCTCGATGGCCTTTGGCTCTCCACTAGACTCTCGGGCCGCACGAACCAAGGTTTGTAACGCCTCATTCAACCTCTTCGCACGAGCTCGTGTCATAGGCCCCAATGGCACCTTCACTTGCTCCACTTGGATAGCCCTATTGACTTACTCAGGGCCATCATTAAAAAGAATCTCAAATCTTGGGAGGAGTGCGATTAACGACCTCAGTCTGACCATCGATTTGTGGGTGATTGGATGTAGAAAATAACAACTTAGTTCCCAACTTCCCCCACAAAGTCTTCTAGAAATAAGACAGAAATTTGACATCCCTATCAGACACAATAGTCCTAGGTACACCATGCAAACGGACAACTTCCCTAAAGAAGAGATCAGCTATATGAGTGGCATCGTCCGTCTTATGACACGAAATGAAATGAGCCATTTTAGAAAATCGATCAACAATGACAAAAATGCTATCATGACCCTTTTTACTCCTAAGCAGACCAAGCACAAAATCCATTGAAATGTCAACCCATGGTACCGAAGGAATAGGCAGAGGTGTGTACAAACCGAAAGGGTGAATCTTAGACTTGGCACGATGACAGGTAATGCAACGTGACACCACTCGCTTCACATCCCGCCGCATGCGTGGCCAATAAAAATGTTCCTGTAAAGCATTCAAAGTCTTGGTGACACCGAAGTGTCCCATCAACCCACCTCCGTGACGAGTTAGTAACTCACGAATAGAACATGACGGAATGCACAACTTATCATTACAATACAGAAATCCATCATGTACGAAGAACTTACCCTGACCCGACTTAGCACAGGAACTTATAGATATCAGAGAAATCGGAGTCGGTATCATAGAGTTCTTTGATGAGATGAAATCCAAGGAGTTTAGCATCAAGTAGAGCAATCAAGGCATACCTCCTGGATAGTGCGTCTGCAACAACATTGGTCTTGCTAGCTTTGTACTTGATTACATAGGGAAATGACTCCACAAAGTTGACCCACCGTACATGTCTCTTATTCAACTTGTGTTGAGACTTGAGATACTTTAACGCCTCGTGGTCAGTATGGATGACGAACTCCTTTGGCCGCAGGTAATGTTGCCATGTCTCCAGCGCACGAATCAAAGCATAGATCTCCTTATCGTAGGTGGAGTAGTTCAAGGCAGCACCATTCAACTTCTCGCTAAAGTACACAATCGGCCGTCCCTCTTGGATCAACACAACGCCAATTCCTACACCAGAAACGTCACACTCAACCTCAAAAGTTTTATCAAAGCTAGATAATGACAATAAAGGTGCATGTGTGAGTTTGTGTTTAAGGAGTTGGAACGCCTTCTCCTGAATTTCCCCCCACTCGAACTTCACATCTTTCTTGATAATGGCAGTCAAAGCGGAAGCAATAGTACTGAAATCCTTCACGAACTGGCAATAGAAACTTGCAAGGCCGTGGAAACTTCGAACTTCACTCATGGTCTTGGACACGAGCCACTCATTGATGGCCTGGACTTTGCTCTCATCCACTCGGATGTCCTGTGCACTAACCTTATAACCAAGGAAAACAAGCTCATTAGTGCAGAAAGTACATTTGTTAAGGTTAGCGAATAACCTCTCCCTGTACAATACATCAAGAACAGCTCGTACATGTGCCACATGTTCCTCAGGACTATTGCTGTATATCAGAATGTCGTCAAAATAAACAACAACAAATTTACGTAAGAAAGGTCGAAGCACATGATTCATAAGGCGCATAAATGTACTTGGAGCGTTAGTCAACCCAAAAGGCATAACTAATCACTTATACAGACTACACTTAGTTTTGAACGCCGTCTTCCATTCGTCACCTTCCTTCATGCGGATTTGGTGGTAACCACTCTTAAGATCAATCTTGGTGAAAATGACTGACCATACAATTCGTCAAGCATATCATCTAAACGAGGTATAGGGTGACGATACTTAACTGTGATGGCGTTGACAGCGCGGCAATCCACACACATCCTCCAAGTGCCCTCTTTCTTTGGGACGAGGATGACTGGGACTGCACAGGGGCTCATGCTTTCTCGAGCCCAACTCTTCTCCAAAAACTCATCTACTTGTCGTTGGATCTCCTTAATCTCCTCAAGACCCATCTTGTAGGCCGGTCTGTTTGGCAAGGATGCTCCAGGGACAAAATCTATCTGGTGCTCGATCCCTCTGAGTGGTGGTAGGCCACTAGGGATCTCATCGGAAAAAACGTTCTCAAATTCCTGCAACAAAGAAGAGATTTCAGGAGGTAAGTCACGGAGTGCCTCATGAGAGGGTAAAATCACTTTCTTGCAATATAAGATATAAACAACTTGTTTGGACAAAAGTAATTTGCGAACTTCCCTGTTCTTTGCAAGCAAGCTAGGGTGTTTGTCCAATCGACCAGATGTTCCAGGGGCAGATGTCCTCTCGGCCGGTGCCTTAATGATTGCCTTAGGTTCGGTTGACTTTTTAGCCAACTCTCGTTCATGCTCCTGTTGCAATCGCAGTTGGTCTTCATGCATCTGCTGAGGTGTGAGAGGAACAAGTGTCATTTTCTTGTTGTGGTGCAAGAAGGATTATCCGTTGGTAAAGCCATCATGAGTAGTCTTCTTGTCATACTGCCATGGCCGTCCCAACAAGATGTGAGAAGTCTGCTTGGGAACGACGTCACAAAGGACTTCGTCCTCATACTTCCCGATCCGGAAAGGCACCACCACTTGCTTGATGACTTTGATATCGCCACTCTCATTGAGCCATCGCAAGCGGTATGGATTGGGATGTCTCAACGTTGGCAACGAAAGATGATCAACCATGAGAGTACTCGTCACGTTGGTACAACTACCCTCATCAATGATGAGGCTACATACTCTCCCCTTGACGTGACATCGTGTATAGAAAATTTTGTCATACTGGGTCTCATCTACTCGCTTGACTTGAGTCGCAAGAGCCCGACGGGCTACTAGAGCAACGCCTACTTGCTCACTAGTGGCCTCAACCTCGACCTCGGAATCTCCACCTTCATCCATCAATAGAGGCATCTCGGCGAACTCGTCCTCATCATCAGAGACGACATCTCCACTCGATAGGACAATTATGGTACGCCTATTGGGACACTGGGAAGCAATGTGCCCAAATTCTTGGCATTTGAAGCACTTGTCACGGCTTCGTGGCTTGGTGGGGTCGAACGCAGGCTTTGGAGTTGCCTTCGGGGCTTGTTTGGGCGGCTCGAATTTAGGAGTAAACTTAGACACCCCGCACTGGGCCGTTCCCTCTCAAAGGTCGGATTGCCTCTCCAAAGAGGCGTGGCTGAGCAACTAGGGTTGTGGGGTTACCCCTCCTCTTAAGCTTCCTCTCAATCTTGGATGCCTTATCAATCAACTCAGGCATATCCACATAGTTTTGCAATTCCACCAACTCTGTGATTTCAGGCCTCAAACCGTTAAGGAAGCGCGCCATGGTAGTCTCTCTATCCTCCACAATGTTTGCTCAGAGCATGGTGATCTCCATCTCCTTATAGTAGTCCTCCACACTGCGGCTTCTTTGAACTAATGTCTGGAGCCTCTGGTATAGATCACAGTAGTAATGGCTGGGTACAAACCATTTTCTCATGGTGGTCCATAACTCCTCCCATGTACTAATTGGTAGTTCTCTATTGCAGCGTCTGCTAGTGCGCTCCTGCTCCCACCAGACTATAGCGTTCTGTTCATCGGTGTAGTCCTGGTACTCGAATACCATCTCGATTCGCTGTTCCCATTCTAGGTAAGCCTCTGGACTGGACTTGTCCTGGAAAGAGGGAATCTTGATCTTTACTCCCTTTAATCCGTCGTCTGTCCTCCGGTAGTCCTGCTTTGGCCGACGGATAAAGTCATCTTCCTCGCTATTAGAAGCCAACTCCTCGCGAGGTGGAGCATCTCGATAGGCAGTGTTGGATCGAGCTTGAGAAAACTCCAATTGGTCCATCCTTTGGTGTAGGGACTCCATAGACTCCCTGAGCATGCGTTTAAACTCCGCCATCAATGCTAGGTTATTCAATTTGGGGTCAAATTTGGATGTGTCGCTCCCCTCCGACATGATGTAGGTATCCTGCAAAAAATTAGTAGAAAAGAAACAAGTATATATTTGTCTCACTCACTCCCTCGCGTGCTTACACTCAGCTCTCGTGTATGTCATTCAAAGGACACTCTAATAATCTCACCAATGCTCTCAAAGCCTCTTGATAGCTTACCTTGAAGAAATTAGAACTCCTTCAAGTAAACAATCAACTTACCAATGTTGGTCACGAGAGTGTGGCAATTCTCAATAATACCTCCGAGGTGATTAGAATGTGGAGATAATATGGGCTCGAGAGACAATGAAATGGATAGACTCAAATGACAGCAAGGAATGACTAAGACACGGACAGTGATGTAGGCACAGACACGACGAAATGGAAAGAAAAGTACTTTTTTTAACGCAAGCTGCCTTTGCTTGTTTAGGAGGTCCGAATGGTCTTCTAAAAGGAGAGATGGATGGCGGCTAACTCCCTAAATTTTAGGAAGAGGTGTCTGACAAAGAGAGGTGAAAGGAATAGCTAAGGCAACTCCTAAAAGGTAGGAAAAGTAATGGCAAAAAGGTAGGAAGGAAATCCCTAAAAAGTAGGGAAAGGTGGTGGCTGGAATGTAGGCTAACAAGTAGGAGAGATGTTGCGAAAAAGTAGGAAGCAATCCCTAAAAAGTAGGAGGAGTGATGGCTAAAATGTAGGGATGTGTCTTGATTGGAAAACATTCAACTTGGCAACCAAACAAGATTAGGAACCCAATCAAAGATAGGAATCTAATCAAGAAGTTGGAAACCCAATCGCAATTAGGAAATATAGTCAAGATCACGGCTGGTCTTAGGCTATTAAAACACAATGGCCGTGACACTCAACACACAAGACAATAATCAAACTCGTAAATCTGGTCACAACACAACTTGGCAATTTCGGCTTTGCTCAAGACAAGAGCACTACAATGGACAATCAAAATGGTGCACTCAACCCTTCTCGGGCTCCCCCCCAACGGGTTACCCAAGATATCCCAAAGGAAGACTCAAAGACTCCAAGAAAACCTTTTACCACAGCTCGGGAGTACAAGAAATTTTCACTAGACGAATGAAACAAGTCCCCAAGACTCAAGAGGTTCAAGAATTTCAAGAAATAGTGGATCAAAACTTTTGATTTTGTTTTTGCTTTGTAGTTTCGGACACACTATGTAAGCTTCGAATAAATTTGGCAATAAAAATTTCGAAAGTTCTTTCTTTTCTTGGCCGAAAACAATTTTCTTTGCTTGCTGTTTTTTTTTTTTTAACAACAAAGCAAGGAAAGTCGGCTGCTAGGGTCTTGTCTTGGTTGGCCGCAACTAATAATTTTTTTTTGTTTGGCCGGAAAGAAACCAAGACAGATTACCCTCACTTGCCAAATTTATTCAATACACACTTGGATTGTTTCAAGATTGTCAAGATTCAACTCTAGCGTTTCAAGAAATTCAAGATTGATGTGAGACTCAATCAAGAACTTCAAGATTCACAAGACTTGTGGTACAACTTCCCAAATAACGGTGTACAACCCCAAAACAGTCCACCAAGGCTCACGATTTGGCAATGACAAATTCGGACAGCCCTCAATAACTTCCAACACAAGAAAGAAACAAAAACCCTAATTTGGACACAAGAGCAAAGGTACGGCAGCAGCTTCTTTCCTTGTTTTTTTTTTTACTCAAGAAACCCTAGATAAACCCTAAGGACTCACGGCTTTTACACCAAAGTGCGGCAGCCCCACAGACTCAACAAGAAAGACAACGATGAAAAGGCCTCGGCAACCAATCAAACAGGCCGGAAAACAATAACGGACAGAATTACGACTCTAACCACACACGGCTGATGAACAACACAACAATTGAAACACAAATAAGAATTTCGACTCAATAACAAGACAAAACAGATTCGGAAAGACTTGGACAGATTAGAGACACACGGACAGAATTTAGACACCAAAAAATAAGAAAAGAAACGACACCACAAGAAGCAAGAAACAAGAGATATACGTGATACCTTCAACTAGCTCTGATGCCAGCTGATACGAACGGCACTAATCTTGTGATGCAACCCGTACAGAAAGGATAGGATCTAGAAGGCGATACTCATGTTGATGACACAACGAACGCAGCGGAATCACCTAAACCCGTTGATCACGTGGTCAACGAACCTCGGTATTGGTAGAAGACGCCACAATCTAACGCGGTCCTAGATTGATAAATCGATTTGAATACCCAAGAAATGATTCTAAGATATTCAAGGATGCTTCAATGAAACTTTTGAGAGAACTCTCAAAGTAATTTTATTAATCATCAAAAACTGCCTCATACAACCGAATTTCCCTTCTTAAATACTAAAACCAATAATTATGACTAATGGGCCCAGCTACTCACTAATGTGGCCCACATGGCCTAACCAATCGACCCAACGACTAGATGTTGACTAAGGTTCGAACCACAAGCTAGTTGGACCTTTTTATTACCTACTACTAACTAATAATGGACCATGGACCCTCAGCCGATCCATGGTGGGCTAATCCTCACAAAGGGCCGCAATTAAGACAACTTGTCTAGTTTCGTTGAGACCCTCGATGGCCTTTGGCTCTCCACTAAACTCTCGGGTCGCACGAACCAAGGTTTGTAATGCCTCATTCAACCTCTTCGCACGAGCTCGTGTCATAGGCCCCAATGGCACCTTCACTAGCTCCACTTGGATAGCCCTATCGACCTCCTCCCTATCGACCTCCTCCTCATCAACACCTCATCCACATACTTGCCAATTTGAATAAGTACAAGTGGGTGCTTAGTAACCCAAACATCACCATGAGCACTCGGCAACTTATACGGTTGAAGATGATCAATGGTTGGAAGATTTAATTTGTTAACCATGATAGCGCTTGCAAGATTGACTTCACAACTCCTATCAATGGCCAAGTTGCAGGTTTTATCTTTGACACCACAAAGAGTATAAAACCAACCATGCAACTGAGATTTGACGATGTCCAACTGCTCATCTACACCACGTAATGCCACTTCTTTGACTCCCTTAGGATCAGGAAGAAGATGTTGTAAGCTAGCTTTTAAATGCCTCGTATTCGCCATGATGTATGAGGAAACTTGCAAAAAATTAGTGAAACAAAAGATATTTTTCCTCACCACACAAGCTCACATGTTTACACTCGTCACTCGTGTATCACTCAAGTGTTTAAAACACTCTAATGTTCTCATCGATCACCTCTCAATTCACTTGATTGCTTCCTTTGAAGAAATCAGAATTTTCTCCAAGAAATTCAACTAAACTTTTACCAAGTGTGCACAAGATGGTGGCGTATTAGTGGCTGGAATTTTAGGTCTGATTGGACTGTTAAGTAACTCAAAAAATGGCAGCAAAACACGCTGAAAATTCCCAGATTTTAGTCCGCAAAAGGTAACTCAAGCTTTGGTAGTATTTGACTTTGACAAGAACTCAATTTGGAAAAAGAACAAGGACTCAGTCTGCAAGTTTTATCTTTGACACCACAATGAGTATAAAACCAATCATGCAACTGAGATTTGATGATGTCCAACTGCTCATCTACACCATGTAATGCCACTTCTTTGACTCCCTTAGGGTCCAGAAGAAGATATTGTAAGTTAGCCTTTAAATGCCTCGTATTCGCCATGATGTATGAGGGAACCTGCAAAAAAAATTAGTGAAACAAAGGATATTTTCCTCACCACACAAGCTCACGTGTTTACACTTGTCACTCGTGTATCACTCAAATGTTTAAAACACTCTAATGCTCTCACTAATCACTTCTCAAGTCCCTTGATTGCTTCCTTTGAAGAAATCAGAAATTTTCTCCAAGTAGTTCAACCAAACTTCACTCAAGTTTTCCCCAAAGGTGGCATATGAATAGCTGAAAATTTAGGACTGAATAATGACTTAAAAGGTAACAAAGAACATGAGCAAACACGCTGTAATTTTACTGATTTAGTCCGCAAAGAGTGACTCAAGTGTTGTGAGAGTTTGACTTCGAAAAGGACTCTAACAAGCTAAGTAATATCTAGACCTATTTGGACACTCCTAACACAAACAACAATCTGCAAAAACGACTCGAAGACGACAATTTATCAACCTGGACAAATTGCTAATGTCAATAGAAATTAGAACGCGATGGCCGATTTTTTTTTGGATCCTAGAGTGACTCTATCGAAGGAAGGACTCTTGTTATTGCTGGAATTCTGGTTCGTTGCTATCTTGGGGTGTTCGGGCAGATTTTGTGGAGTTTTTGGTATGTGTGGAATGCTCAAGGGTACGTCTTTTTAGTCCTTGAATGGACAGTTCACTTCGGCTTACAATGGTGTTGTAACCGATTAGGGAACAAGACTCAATTAGTTGGCGGTTTTAGGAGGCTGGTTGGTTTGTTTTGGGACGCCAAGAGGTTTGGGAAGGCTGTTCGGATCTGATGTGGGAAGGTTGTGGTGTTTTAGAAAGGTTTGGATTTGATTTCTTGGTTCTCTTGGCTGATTTCAATCCCAATAGCTTTAGGATTAGAAGTAGATCAAGAATGGGACTTGTTTTCCAAGTAGGAAACCTAAAGCCGATTCTTTGCTCTCTTTTTTTTTCTTTTGTGGTTCTCTAATTGATATTCAAGAACTTAGATTCAGTCCCAACAATTGAATTTTCGGATCTAAGTTCAAGGTGCCAAGAAAATAGAAGTTTTCTTCCCAAGTTTTTTCCCAAGAACTCCCAAATTTGTTTCAAGAACTTCAAGAAATCTGACCAAGAGGCTCAAGAACTTCCCAACTATGCTTTTGGTATTCAAGATTTGCAAGAAACAACACAAGTATTCAAGGTTTAAGGGTGAAACAGGTTCGACAGCCCAAGAAAAGAAATTCCAGCACTTGATTCAACGGTACGCGACACCCTTCTTCTTCTTTTTTTTTGACACTTTCGCTGGGTTGTTTGCACAACCTAGGCGACACAACAAACAAAATTAATAGACTATGATCTAGACAAAATCAGTAGCAAATGATGACTGGCCTAGACAGATTGCAAACGAGACACAAGAACATAAGAACACGATGAGAAGCAAAAACCCTAGCGGCTGGATTTTTTCTCTTTTTCGTTTGTTTTCTGAGCAAAACACAATGGCCACAGTAATTATCAACAAACTAGACACAAACACAAAAGAGATAACACACCAACAGATTTTGTGTTCGGATGAATAGTAACGGTGAACAGTGTCGGTGAACAGTAACGTTTTTTTTTACACGCGAAACAGATTTGGAACAAACGTATATGACTCGAAACAAACAAAAAGGAAAGATATAACCTGGTGGTTGTCGACTAGCTCTGATACCAACTGATGTGATCTGAACTTGGACACGATCTAGACAACCAATCACCGACGGTTTGGCAGCGGAAATTTGACCCAATCTAATCCAAGAAGTAGAGAACAATATTGATACTATCTCAACCCACTACTTAACGAATTAGCGAACCAAACTATAGGTAGAGGAACGCCATAACCAAAGAGTTACTTGATTGATAAGTTCACTTGAGAAAAATTCTCAAATATTCAAATAAACTCTCTTGGAAAGAGAAAGTGAAAACTCACGATTTTTATTAATGCAAAAACTCATTATGAAGGTCTCTTGTCTTGGCTATATATAGCCATACAACTTGAAAAGCTAAAGTGACTTGAAAACCCTAACTCGACTAGGCTAGGCCTTTGGGCCGATTCTACTACTCAAATTCACTATCTAATGGCCAGCTTATAATCGACCCAATGAAGGCTTTAAACTGGCCCAACATAACCCAATAAAAGCTAATTAACCAACTTAAGTAATAGTGAGTCTAGACTCTATAAATCGGATCCAACTCAACATGAGATCTTGGACCGAATTTATTCCGAGCAAATAAAATAGAAATCTAGAAAATAAACTACTAACTATTACTAAAAGATTCAATCTCTTGCAGCCCAAAACATGGCCCATAAGCGACCCATATTTCGTATCAGAAATGGACATTCTTCGGAAGGAAGTAGAATTTCAAAAGAAACTGGCTGACTATTGGGAAGAAAGGTGGAAACAAGAATATGCAGAGAAAATTGAGTTGCTACGCAAGAACGTGGAATTGGAGAAGAAATACAAAGGGAATTCTCAAGTTGGTCACGCTGTGACTTCTCGTGTGACTTGTGGATACTGTGGTAAGCCCAACCACACGGAGAATGAATGTTGGAAGAAATCGAAAAAGTGCCTGTATTGCGGCAGTACCAAGCACCAGATTTCGAAATGCCCTAGTACCCTTAAAAAGAAGAAATATCCAACAGCCTGCTAGGTCTGCTTCAAGGCAGTCGAGTGCCAGAAGGAGTGATTAATACTAATGACTGTAAGAGGGATACAAGTAGTAAAAGCTCTGCGAGTAGGGATGGATCTAACTCCACTCGAGCGATTGGGGTTGTAGTTTTACCCTAATCTAGACTGGCCCTTTTGGAGGTAGTAATCTTCTGTATAGGGGAAGTCCTTTTGTTGTTTTGTATCTTGGCAACTCGACAAGTTCTATTATGATCTTGTTGTTGCCCTTCTCCTTTTGAAATGATTTGATAAACCCATCTCAACTTGATGTAACTATTATGATCTTTTATAACATATGAAAATTTACTTCGTTTTTAATTGATTTTATGACTTATATGTATATTTAATTTATTGATCCATACTTTTAGACTTCTAATAAGATCACGGACGACACCTGAGGATAGTTTTACAAACCCTGAGAGAGCGCCAACTTTTGTTAAGTTTAATGAATGTAAGTTTTGGTTAGAAGAAGTAGCCTTTCTAGGTTATACAATATCTAAGGAAGGAATTACTTTGGAATCAGCTAAAGTGGAAGCTGTTTTAAGAGGAAACGACCAGAAAACCCTACCGAAATTCGGAGTTTCTTAGGGATAACCGGACACTACCGTCGATTTATCAAGGACTTTTCTAAGACTGCAAGACCCTTGACTGAGTTGACTAAGAAGCATGGTAAGTTATTTGGGATTCTAAATGTGAGAAAGGATTTTAAGAGTGATGCTTAACCAAGGCACCTGTGTTAGCCTTACAGAGCGGAGGAGATGGTTTTGTGGTTTATACAGATGCTTCAAAAAATGGTTTATGATGTGTATTGATGCAAAATGACAGGGTGATTGCATATGCCTCTAGAAAATTAAAATCTCACGAGAGAAACTATCCAATTCATGATTTGGAATTAGCAACTATAGTGTTTGCATTGAAGAAGTGGAGACATTATCTATATGGAGTGACGTTTGAGGTTTTTACCGACCACAAGAGTTTCAAGTACTTGTTTTCCCAAAAGGAGTTGAAATTGAGACAACGTTGGTGGGTGGAATTTTTAGAAGATTATGATTGCACGATTAATTATCACCCAGGGAAAGCTAACGTGGTAGCCGATGCTTTATTTCGTCAAGTGCAAGTAGCAGGATTGATGACTAAAGAATTTCACTTGTTGAAAGAGGTCGCGACACCGTTTGAGTGATAGTAGATAGATTGACCAAATCTGCTCATTTTCTGCCGATTAGTATGAAGTACTCACTGGAGAAATTAGCTAAACTATATTTGGATGAGACTATAAGACTACATAGGATGCCAGTAAGTATTGTATCTGACCGAGACCCTCGGGTTGTTTCTCGATTCTGGCAGAAGATGCAGGAAATGCTAGGAATCAAATTGAGTTTTAGCGCTACTTACCACCCACAAACTGATGGACAGTCTAAGAGGACAATTCAGACTCTTGAGAACATGTTGAGAACTTGCATCTTGGATTTTGGAGAAAGTGAAGTAAGTACTTGACACTGGTAGAATTTGCTTAGTTAAGGTTCTAAGTGACCATAGTACAATACACTCTTTTGCAAATCCTAGATTTACGAGTGGGGTAGACGTGAGGCCGATTAAGTTATCCTATGACTTGGAAGTTTGAAAACTCTGGAGATCAAAGTTTAGTTGCTAATCGGGTGAATAGAAATTGTGAGATATGGGTTGGAGAGTGTAAGTTGATCGATTCGATAAGCCTAACTATTAAGAGGTATAATGTTATCTTAGGTGTGAATTTCGAGAACGAAATTCCTTTTAAGGGGGGAAGCATGTAAGAACCCGAATTTTACTCACTTATAATTCTATATTACTGGTTTATTTAATTATATATTCACCCATTTTCTCCGAATAATTTATTTCAACCATTTAAAATCTATTTACATGAAACAATGTCTCACTTATATTTTTAAAACGTCCCGTTAGCAAATTTAATTTTTCTGCGGCTCGTCCAGTAAGAAATAGCGAACACACGTTTTTCGAGTGATATTCGATCCGAGAGTGCAATAATCATGGAGAATTAAGAATGATCAATAGTAGGCTAAGAAAAGCTAATGGAGGGATTAGAGGTGAGTGAGTTCAAGTTAAACTTTTACCGCGCACGCGTCGATAGTTTCCCGAAAGTCGCGCCAGTACAAACTAATTGGAGATTTGAGAAATTTATACTAGACTCGTAAGTATGAGTAGTAACAATATTAGATGAAGTACCTTGGAGGATTAGTACATAAGTGTACCAAACAAGAGAGAAAGTGGTAGTACGAAATCCTATTTCAGACACTATTACGAGTTGACTTTCTTCCAAAACTTAGTGGCTAATTTATCTCCAATCTTCCAACACAAGATTCACACTCAAACACTCTCTTTCTCTTCTCCATTTTCGGCCAGCAACAAAGGAAGAAAAGGGACAAGAGAAAACTTCATTCTTCTTGCTCCAATCTTGCTCCAAATCTTCATCCAACTTCCACACCTCTTGGAAATCAACTCTAGCTTGAAGAAAGACAACATCTTGTGGAGTTTCTTGGAGAGTTTTTGGTGGGAAAAATCTGATTTCATCTAGGGTTTAAAGAGGTAACCTTCATCTCCTTTGATCTTCCCAATTTCTTCAAGAATGAAGGTTAGTTTTCATGGGTTTACCGCCCTAAGCAAGAAAATAGGTTAGAGGACTTGAGGAAACTATTTACTTTGCTTTAATCTCTAGGCTAGCGGTCTTGAGGAGGCTTGTAGGTAGCTGACTTGAGGATATGTTGCTTGGTTAAAGTTGTTTGTGTGATGAATGAGAGGATTACAGTTAGAAAGTGGGGAGAAAGTTGGAAAATTTTGGAGAGTGAGCTGGCCGAAAATTCTGTCCATGTTGTTCAGTTTATATTTCAAAATTTTGATGCTTGGTTGACTGTGAAATTGATGGATATATGTTGTATATTGTGTGTACAAAGTACCTTTCAAAAATCGTTTCATTTGGTTGCACAAAACTTGAGTTTTGGTAAAGGTTCAAATCTGGAAAACGCATAGCAGAGTACTCGAACAGTGCTTCTTTGTTCGAACGTACCTCACTGTAAAAAAGTTGAAATTGAGTACTGTTTATGGAATTCAAAACTAGACATTCATAGCTTTCCAACGGTATAAAGATCTCCTACTGGTTCGTTTTGAGTGAACCGTAGTGAGTCGACAAAGTTGGCTGTTCTGTTTTGACTATTCATACGAATGAAACTGGAAGCTGCATATTGTGGCTCGATTTTGTCCCACTTGTGGAACGATTTTAAAAATGATATCTTCTGATGAATTGGAGCATTTGGAACCTAGTTTCCAACACTACCAACCATTCTCAATTTGAGTTTGTATAGAGTTAGATATGATTTGAATTCGAAAATGTGACAAAGCTGGAAACTGGAAACTTTTCCCTTTCTTGTCGGCTGAATGGTCAAATCTGTTTTGGGATGTTATACTTCAAAAATTTTTGTGTCAATTGATTGTCAATTGCTTATTAAATGTTTCTGGAACCTTGGTTTCAAAAATGGAGTGAATTGGGGTTGATTTCATTGGACAAAACCTTTGGAAAGAAAGAAAGAGTGGGTTGGCAGATTTGCTTTGAAAATTTCACAAACTTTGGTCATTTTGTTAACCACCTTCCCACGTGATTTTTTGCCTATAATTTTATAGAGTGGTAGTCCACATATGGAATTTAAGTGTACCAAATTTGGTGTAATTTCAATACCATTTCGATATCCAAATGATGCCCCAAAGATTGCTCTTCAAATCTGGAAATTCACTGTTCAAGTAGTGAAAATTAACCGACTTTAGGCTGTTATATCGTGTTGCTCAAAACTTCGAATTTAGTTCCGTCTATTGTGTTTGAAACCTTGTTTGGAACTCTTATTGTGTTACGATTTTCAAAGGCTGATTCACTTCTTGTGAATTTTGCCGAATTTCCAAAAATTGCTGAAAACCAAGACTGGTTCTGTCTTACTTTCTTGAATCAGCAACTTCGACCTGAAAAATGAATGCTTTCCATTTAAAATCTTGGAAAAATATCTTCTAGGAACTTTTAGTACTTCGAACCTGGTTTCCGACGGTATAAATTTTTCTATTTTTGGACGTACCAAACTCAAGATTTGATTTTTCAAACATCGTCGCGCAAAGCGGAAATTTTCCAATTTTTTAGGAAATGAGTTTTTGAGAACTTTTCGCTCTCTCTCGATATTGATAGACCGTTTTAAACCCGATTTCATGGAAGAGGCAAGTCACTCTTGGGACTTTAAATCCTCACTTTTGAATCTCGATTTTCGAGAGATTTAAGTTCTCTTTTAAGACATTGACTTAGTCTAAACAAGTGTACATCCTTTCTTGGTTGATGCATGGTTGTGAGTGATAGTTAATCGTTATTTCTTCAGGCGCTCAAGAGAATCTTCAAGAGAATTTCGGAGCGGAAGTCTCAAAGCTTATTTGCTCACTTACTCACTTTTGACTTGGTGAGTGTCAAGTGCATGATTTGTTGTTAAGTACGTGAATTGTTTCTTGCCAATTATGTGATTTGGAATCGTCGAGACGAGTGTGTACTTTATCGCACCCGTTCTCTTTCAAATAAAAATTATAATCGAATTTTGCTATGTAAATCGATATTCGACTTGTGTGAAGTGTTGCTGTTGTGAACCGTATTTGAAATCGTTGATTGGAGCGTTGTCTCATCGACTCATATTTATATTCGGGGGACGCCCAAACTTATGGCTAACCTTATGACTCGAGCCGGCATGGGCTTGGTCGAGAAGTTTGGTGAACCATGAGAAAATTCGTAAACCTTGATCTATTTGAGAGATCTCGCTTGGCATACTCGAGTAGTATCGCCTTTCTAAATGATGAGCGGGGCCGGAACAGGGGGTGTAACGGTGAACGGGATTCGTGAAGTAAGTGGAGTTCTACGGACAAAATATACCTACTCGGGTGACGGAGTGTCATCACGCGGAGGTATATGATCAAGACTCGACAAAGCAAGTGGAATCTAGCTCCTGATAGTTCCGTATCCTTAATAAGTGTGTTTTATTTTAGATTGTGAATTACTTGAACGTTATAGCTTTATTTCTCGTATAAGTGCTATTGCTACTTGAACTATGTGTTTGCATGCTTTTCTTGGCGTCATTGTGCATTAGCTCATCCCATTAGTTTTGTTTTCCTTAACAGGAGCCGAAATGGAAAGAATTATGGAGAAGCCGACTGGATGGTCTTTTGATTAGAATTTTGAATGTCATTGGTTAGACGACTTTTGGAAGTTGTATATTTTGGGGAAAGTTGATGTACTTTTGGTAACTGGTGATGTAAGATGATATGATCCGGATCATATCATTCATGATTTTATTTCGTGTCCTGGAGAGGATAAATGACAATGCCTACAAATTGGAACTTCTAAGTGAGTATGGCATAAGTGCATCTTTTAATGTATCTAACATATCTCCTTTTGACTTTGATACAGACTTTGAAGATTCGAGAACGAATCCTTTCGAGGAGAGAGGGAATGATGCGGATACGGGTGCGCAACAACTTCAACCTTGGGTCAAGGATCCTTTGGTCAACATTGGTGGTCCGATGACAAGATCAAGATCCAAGAGGGTGAAGGAAGCTTTACGAGCCTTGATCACTCACCATACAAGCAAGGAGCAAGCTAAGTTTGAAGATTTGGTGGACCATGAAGTTACCTTGTTCACTTGTACATTTGAAGTGAAAGAATGATCTCATACTTGTTAGCTTAGTTAGTAGTTGTTTTAAAACTGCCTAGTTTAGTAGTTGTTAATCGCACAAAGGACATGTTGTCGCTGAGTTTTAATCCTTTTAGTAGTTTTATTAATTATTGGGCCTTATCGGGAAGCCATAAAGAGCTGGCTCTTTATGTGGGCCGAATTCCTATTCCTAGTTTAGGTAGGTGAGTTGTCAATCCTTACTCCAAACAGATTTGCCCCAGTTCCAACCTATAAAAAGGCATCTCTTGTACGAGTAAAGAACGGAATATTACAACCAGAAATCGTGAGGAATTTTCCTTCAAGTTCTTAATCGAACTTACTCTTGAATTCTTGAGTTCATAGCTTAGGATTCAAATCAGACTTTATCGATTAGTTTGTTCCCTAATCGTGGTGTCTCTTTATCCATCATTATTTGCTTAAGGTTGCTGATTACCATCGTGTGTCAGAGGTCTTGAGTTCATGAGAACAATTCGCGTTCAATTTCCATTGGGAGAAAAGATCCAACTCTAATATTATAAAGTTGGGAGGTTCTAGGAGGGTCTTCCCCTAGGGTTGCTCATCAATTTAACCTAAAAATTTATCACATTTGGATGTCATTATATGGATGCAAACCTAACCTAGTGGTGGATCGAGTGGGGCAAAATATCACTTCAAAGTTTCATTGGTGCAAATCACATTAATTGTGATGCCCAAGTTGACCTTTTGAAGAGGTCACGAATATGCAAAAATATGAGATTTGAAGGCAAAATTAGAAAAATTATAATATACAAATATATGTGACCTAAGGGAATGCATCATAATGGGTGCGGGAAACTAAAACTCATGACTTCAATTTTCCCTTTAATAGAGGGAATACGAGCGTGTTAAGACTAAAAAGCCACACTCGTCCATATCCCATATTCGAGGGGTTAATTCCCTAATTTGATTAGACAAAATGCACTAATCTATCCCTAATTTCCTAAATGAGATGCAAATCTAAATGTTATATTTACATAGGAGTAAGGGATATTTTATTAGAGGGAATATTATGTGAAAATGATAAGGATCCTAGAAATGGAAAAAGTATGCATGACATGTAATGATTTGGTCATGCAAACATGATCTAAGGCGTGGACGACTCCTAAGGGTCTAGCGTTGGACTAACCCATGTCTATAAGTTCACTAGCGTTGGACTAGTGAGATCGGAGAAAAAGGGTCTCAACTAGCATTGGACTAGTGAGAGAAATCGGGAAAAAGGGTCATAACTAGCGTTGGACTAGTGTGGAATCGTAAAAGGGACCACAACTAGCGTTGGACTAGTGTGGTGACGTCATGCATTTATTATAGTCTAATAAAACATATAAAACATAATAAAGCAAATAAACACAAAAAACACATAGCATATAGACATGATATCTAGATGCAAGATCCTAAGAAAACAAGTAACACGTAACACACAAGCATGCAAAAACACATAAAGCAAATAAAGCCCTAACTATTATATTGGGGGGCCCTAACTACAATCTAAAGGGGAAATAAAATAAATAAATAAATACCTAACTATTACAATTTTGGCATTTAAATACCTTTCAAATAATCAAAAATTAAATTAAAATAAATACGCAAAATTAAAACAAATAAAGTGACTAAATAAATAAATAAATAAAAATAAAATAAAATATTCAAAATTCATGCAATTACACACATAAAATCACATAGGAGCACATAGGATCAAATAAAATAAAATAAAGCAGTAGAGTGTACCTCTCTTGAATTGTACCCTAAAGAAAGGAAATGTTTCTTACTTACCCTCCAAAACAAAGAAAAAGGTCAAGGCATCTCTTTAATTAACAAATAATCATATGAAATGAGAATAAACACGAAATTGAATCAATCAAAGCATTCAAATAAAAGTAAACAACCAATAGTCAACAAATTAAAACAAACAAGGACCCAATTGAAACAATTAAAGAAATTTGAAGGGTCACATTATTATTATTTCAAATATTAGGGGTCTAAATTAAAATTAATTAAAATTAATGGTTTAAGATGAAACCCACCAAAACAAAACTAAAATTCTTAAAAAAAGATAAAAAACCATTTGTTACAATTAAACAACAAAAATACCCAAAATTTCACTAAAAATCCAAATCAAAATCATAAATCTCTCAAAAACTATTAAACCTCAAATTTCATCCTAAAATTCACTAAAAATCTATCCAAAAATCACATTAAATCATATCAAAGGAAAATAATGTTTTGAATGGACAAAATTGATTAAGTTTTACAATTTTCTGGGCCATAGTGAAGTAAGGGGAAACTTGAAGGGTTAGAATGTAATTTTTTGAAAAGCTTTTCATGCAAGCTTACGAGGAAGCTTATGCTTCTGCAATTTCCAGTCGTAGCTCTCTGCAATTCTACCTAGCACCAGATCACTCGCAAATTCTCATGAAAAACCATGAATTTGTCAACTCAATTACCACGAAACTTCGTCCCGTTTCTTAACAATTTCCAACAAAATCTATCCAAAGATCTCCAACAACTAAAACAAACATAATACAAGCTACGAAAATGGGTTTCCATCAAGCACGGCAAGTCATCAAAACAGAAATTTTATGTGTTATTGCTACCATGCTATGAAAGCACGAAAGAACCAAACGTTGTGTGCAACAAAAATGATGAACATTAGACATTGACTCTCCTTCTCATATGAAAACCATGAAACCCATGAAACATTACACCATAAAGCCCATGTAAACATCATGCAGCAAACACCGAACACCAGCCAAGTTCCTCGCTTTGAGGGGGAAGAAAAACAGATTCTGGGCACAAGATGGTAAGAAAAACAAGAACCATCAAACACCACCGCAAGTAAACAGCAAAAAGGAAACATCAAAACAGAATTGTCCGAAGTTTTATGCCATTTTTTTGGTTTTGTTTGTTCAAACACACGAAGATCAGCCATAAACATCAAACGAAAGCTTCACGGATTCATCATATAACCCCATAGAAAACCCCCAAACTGTTGTCCCCAAAACCCAGGTCAAACCCCACGAATTTCTCAACCATAAACAAAAAAAAACAGGAACAACATGAAACCCAAACTCAGCGTGAGTTTTGGACTGTTAAGGATGCAACAGAGAGCATCGGATGAGGAGCAACAAAGAACAGACGGAGTTGGCTCTTGGGTTAAAACAGATTTTAGAAAACAAAATGGTAAGAAAAGAAAAGAACTATCAGACATGACCATACCTGAAATACGGGTAAACAGCAAAAAGGAAACAGCTTTGGCAGTGCTCTCTTTCGGTGAAGATTTGCCGGTGATGATGGTGGACTGAAATGGTGGTGGTGAGAAGCTTCGGAGCTAATAGTGAGCTACAATTCCTCCACCCAGCTTTGCCTCTTTTCCTTGCTTCTTGCCCGAAATTCTTCTCCTCCTCTGTTTCTGTTTTCAGTCCCCAGCCCCTTGCTGTTTTTTTTTCAGATTTGTTCATCCGCTGTCACTCCCTTGTTTCTTCCTCAACCTGAAATCCTTTCTCAGTTTTCCTTTCTACTTCAGCCGTCGCTTCTCCCTCAATCTCCCTCTGCTCTCTTTTTTTTTTTTTTTACCCACGAAACTTTCTCCTTTCAACCCTAGCCACCAAGCTCGTTTTTTTTCAGTTTTTCTTTTTCTCTCCCCAGAAACCCTCCTTGTTCAGCTCTTGTTCCTCCCTATTCTCTCTCTCTCTCACTCATGAAGCTTTCTCCTTTCAACCCTAGCCGCCAAGCTTGTTGTTTCTTTTTTTTTCAGTTTTTCCTTTTCTCTCCCCAGAAACCCTTCTTGTTCTAGCTGTTACCCCCTCAATCTCTCGCTCTCCTTTTTTTCTCAGCTTTTTGTTCCTCCCCCAGCCTTTAGCAAAATCTTTCCCGTAGCTAGTTTTCTTTTTTTTTTCTAATTTTTTCTCAAATTTCCTTAGGCCTCCATGTGTCCTAACACCTCACCTTCTAGGTGTTGTGTTGTCAAAGAAATAAAGACACACTTGTCCCTATTGCATGTGCCCCACTTGGCCCTATTGCATGTGTGCCATATATTATCTTGTATATTATCTTGAAGATAAATGAATGCTAATTTCTAATTACCTTACAAAATGTCATTTCACTTAGCAAAAAACTGAGTTTGAAGAAGATAAAATGGATCTTTATTAAGAATTTCCTTTTCCTGAAATTTAGTGTAAAAAATGTGTTTTTTTTTCAAAAGAAAAGAAAATGATGAATCTTAATGTACCAAAATAAAAATAAACAACAATTACTATTTGCAACCTTAAATCAATAAAAATAAAAAATAAAATAATAAAAATGGAAACAAGAATAAATAATAATAATAATAAAATTAAAATTAAAAGAATAAAGCTAAAATTAAATTAAATAAATAAATAAAGCTAAAAAATTGAATTAAATAAATAAATAAAGTTAAAATTGAATTAATTAAACAAATAAAGCTTAAAATTGAAATTTTGGTGTCTACAGAACTTGTTCAAGGCCGCCATCCTAATAGCTAGACGTTGCACTTCTTTAATGTTTCGGGGAGGAGCCATATCTATGATGTCCTTAACCTTGTCAGGATTAGCTCTTACTGTGTCTTTGAATATCATGTACCCAAGGAATTTGCCCGACCTGACCCCGAAAGTACATTTCTTGGGGTTCAATCGCATGCGTAAGCTCCAAAGAACGTCGAAGACCTCTCTAAGGTCCCGTGATGAACTGCTCCTGAGTTCGGCTTTTCACTAGCATGTCGTCTACGTAAACCTCCATATTCCGGCCTATCTGAATTTTGAACAACTTGTTCACCAATCTTTGGTATGTTGCGCCCACGTTTTTTAGTTCAAACGGCATGGTGACATAACAATAGGTACCGTACTCAGTGATGAAGGAGGTCTTCTCCTGATCGTCCTCATCCATGGCTATCTGGTGGTATCCTTTAAAAGCATCCAAGAAACAGAAGACCTCGTATCTCGTTGTTGAATCCACAAGCAGGTCGATTCGGGGAAGAGGATAACAATCCTTTGGGCAAGCTTTGTTTAGGTCGGTGAAATACACGCACATTCTCCAAACTTTGTCGTCCTTTTTGACCAGCACAGGATTGGCCAGCCAGGTCAGGTAGAAGACCTCTTTCACAATTTTGGCCTCTAACAGCTTGCCTACCTCATCCTTGATGACTTCATTCCGTTCAGGCGCAAAATTTCGCTTCTTCTGCTTCACAGGTTGAACATTAGGGTCCACGTGCAGCTTATGAACTGCTAGTTTCAGGCGGAATCCCGGGCATGTCATCTGCACTCCAGGCGAAGATCTCTGCATATTCCTCGAGAAGGGATTCTAGTGCCCTCCGGGTCAATTCCCTCAGGCCTGCGCCGGTCTTGACCACGCGATCGGGCCTCTCCCTGCTGATTGGCAGTTCGAGCAGCCACTCATCCGTCTCCAATCGCTCCTTCTCCACTGGCTCCCAAGGCTCCAAGTAGGCTGTTTGAGCTACCAGCTTCTCCTTGCCCTTGAGAGTCGCGATATAGCACGCCCGAGCTACCTTCGGATCCCCTAGCACTTCAGCTACTCCCGCAGGCATGGGGAACTTCATGCTTAGGTGCAGAGTTGAGCAGACAGCTCGGAGTGCATTCAGGATTGGCCACCCCAGGATCATGTTGTACGACGACGTCTCCTTCACCACCGCGAAGTTCACTGGAATAGTTCGGCACTTCGGCGACACCCCCACCGTGACCATGAGAGTTATCATTCCCTCAGGTCTTACCGGCGGACCTGCGAAGCCGATTAGGGTAATTCGGACTGGGATAAGCTGCTTGTCCTCTAACTGCAATTCTTTGAAGGTCTTGTAGTATAGCACATCAATGGCGGAGGCAGTATATTTGTCCGCCTCCCGATCTAGCAAAAGATCCAGTTCGTCCTGTACCTGGTACTCGTCTCTCTTTGGAGAGAGCTCCCTCCGCGGGAACTCCCGGAAGGGCTCAGGGTGTTCAGTTCGGGAGTTCCTATGAGAGGGTTCTAGAACTTCGATCTGTTCCTGCGTGAGCTCCTTCCGTACCCGCTTCTGTCGGGGATTGGGGCTTCCCGTCCGAGACTCTGAGGGCTCGATTCCCTCCATCTTCTGTGTCTTGGGCTCCTGATCATGATGGTCTTTGGTCTGCCCTTTAAGATAGGTCATAATTGCTTCGAAAGTAGGTAGGTTTTCCGCCACGGTTCGTACCAGTTGTTCAGATGGGATTCGCGATAGTTCCGTACCCTCGTCCCCTGGAGCGGGACCTTGACGGGGATTTTGGGGGTCACTTCGCTCATTCCTCCTGGATCCGTCAGCGTTCCTTTGAGATCTAGTCCTCGGCATGTTTTCGCAAGAGAAAGAATTACGTTTCCCACAGACGGCGCCAATTGATGCGACTGCCGAGAGTGCGCCCGAACTGAGCAGGGGTGTGCCAAGTGAACTACAATTGAGCGAACTGGTACCTGCGAGGTGAGCGACGGGGAACGAACTGACGGTAAGGGAGCGGGTGAATTGGCCTGCAAAAAGGGACGAATGGCGAGGCTAGTTCCCCGGAGTAGCTCCGACAGTCAAGTTAGTGAGAGCAATAGGAGTAGAGTTACAGCGTAAAATATTGTAGACGGCGTACCTTGCTTTGTCTTGTGGTGGTGTATTTATAAGCTTCTAGGTGGTAGTTTCCTTGTAGAATTAGGAGTCCAACTAGAAAGGAAGTTTTTCTAGGGTTTCGTCTGCTAACTCCGAAAGGTTAGGAGGTTGCGGCCCACCAGACCCATATAGCTGGAGGGCGGCGGTCATGCGCGAACTGTCATCCCCCCTGCCTGAACTGGCTGCCCGAGCTGCCAGGTCATCATATCCGAACTGACACATGGCATCGGGGGATTGGCCCTATTACAGTGACCATCTTAACAGATTTTCTTTCTAGATAAGAGTCATCAACTGTGTATCAGGATGAGATTTATCTTTATAGCCTGAAGTTGAATTCATGGAGGAGGACGGACGAATTTCCATCCAGGCTATCCTTTGTTAGTGTTGAAGATTGTGCTCTTGCTTTTTGACCTTAGCAGCAAGAAATTCCGAGAGATTTCTTTTCACAGGAATCTGGAACGTGATTTATCCTATTTAGGGGCAGAGAAAACCTTTGAGGTGAATGTTGCAGAGTTCAAGGGCTTCGAATATGATAAAAATGCACAAATTTGGAAAAATGCAATTCCACTTTTTCAGGATTTCAAAGTTTTGGATCCAAAATCATTAGTATTTTCAGGAAGATGATCCTGTGGTACAGCTAATCAGTAGTAACTCATAAATTCTTATGTTTTATAAGCATATTTCTCACCACAACTACAACTACTAATTTATAGATTGATTTTGAATTGAAATTTTGGAGTGTAGCATTGAAGCTAAATTTTTTCCAATAACTTGACAAGATAATTCTTAGAAAAAAAAATAAAATTAGTAAGGAAAGCGAACTTAGGATCTCTATATATATCTTGAGGTCTCAATTTTAGTTAGAAATACTTGATAACAAGACAACTTTTCTCTCAAAACATTGTATGAGTGATAAGTGTACTTGTGTATTGTTTGCAATATTAAGGACACGATCACTTATCATCTTAATGTGTTTTTTTTGGTGCATGATAACTAATTAGTTGAATGCTTAAACTCTCAATTGAAAAAAATTTTAGGTGCACGTGCATGGCACGTGCTTTTTCGGAGTACTCTATGGCAAAATGAATGCTGGCTCTTGAATGCTTACGCTTTCTTTCTTTCTTTTTATTGCTTGAAGTGTTTATTTGTTTGATGCTACAAATTGTATTCTTTACCAAGATTACAAGCTTTATTGACCATGTGTTTAATAATGAAATGCTGTTAATTAGAGAATGTGTCTAATAATGAACCTTTTGCTTTTGGGGAAATTATGAAGAGAGTACTAAAAATTGTGTGAATAATTATCTGTTCCTAATAGTTATCACTTTTGTATCTTACATTATATCTAATTTATAAAACTGAAATCTGAAATATGAATTTATTAAGTTATTAAATTGTTAAGTATTAAATCTAATAAATTTTAGTGTATGTCACATTCAGTGATAAGTATTAAATCTAATAAATAACTTATCACTTATTTTTGGAAAACAAGTTTTGCCTAGAAAATTCAGTACCACTTAATTAATTCAGATGTTCGACTTTTGATTATCAAACGCATCTGAACATATTAAAATCTGAATCTATTAAGTTTAAGTATTGAACAAAATTATCAAACGGGAGCCTTAGTTAAGAAAAAGAAATTTAAGAAAATAATCTCCTCTTTGGGCAACAAAATGCCAAATGTATCATGTAAACTTTGTGGCAAAAAGAATTCCACAAATTATACAAATGGCACCCATGACTATCATAAACCTGCAAATTGCGATTTCTAGAATGACATTGAAATTTAATTTTCAAAAAAGCATATCTTGTAAGTGACGGTTAAACAACAAAAATGAATTGGAAAAAGAAATATAAATTGAAAGCAAATGAGATGTACAAATTGCAAACAGATTATACAAAGTCAACAGGAGAAGTTTTCTTTGCGCAAGAGCAACAAAGTTTCTTAAGCAGTTAAAGAAACTTTAAAACGATAAAGTTTCCTTAGCATTGAGATTATCTATCTATATATGCAAAGACAGCTTACTTGACTAAAATAGTTTGCCAGAATTAGTTGAAAGCAGCATAAGCATAATATGTTGGGATCAATACTTCGTCTCCTCCTTTTCCAAATTGACAATTTGCTTCTGCAGCTGCAAATGTCACGGGAAAGATTGCATAGGTAAAGAAAGTAATTGAGCAGTTAACTTAATTAGCAGCTATAAATGGTAAAGTTTTGAAATGTAAACATAATATACCAACAAATGAAGTTTAAGTTGATAAAACTAATAGTAATCATTTTTTTACCTTGGCAAAATCTATCAACTTGGTCTTTGTACATTTGAACTCATTCTTCACATAATACAAGCCGTCATAGATGCTTAAAAATGTTAGAATCAATAAAAGCATAACAACAATTATTATTAGTAAAATCTATCTGAATTAAACCTAACAATTGAGACAGGTTTCCCTTTAAAACAGCTGAATTCCTATATGCTGGATTGACAAAGAATCAAGAGTAAGGTCATAATGGGTTCTGAATATTCAGTTAGTAGAAACCTTAGCTATCAAAATTGATCAACAATTAATATGTATAAAGGAGGAATTTCTTACTTATGTATGTTCCTATTCTCACAAGCTTGAATAACGTTTCAGCATTCAAGCAGCACGCATTCAGCACCAATTCAGCACACATTCAGCCTACATGGATGTGATATCTTAGCATTTATGAGATTTATGGGAACATCGAATCTAAACATTTATACATAATGGGAAAATACACCAAAATTGTTGATTCAATTAATTGTACGAAATAAGCAAATGGAAATTCTTTAAATAACTCTATAATTGTGAACCATAAACAGAAACTTTACACAAGGCAGAGCAGTATCAATTAGTTCTGGTAAAAAAGAACAAGACTGGAAGTTGTCATGCATTGTTGGAATGACATTTGTTTACAAGCTGAAAAATGATTTATATCACTAAAAAGCAAGGGAGAAATAGGAATAAATGGATTAAGGGAGGAAGAATATGAAATGACACCAAATCACATTAATTTAGCAAATGGTGTAAAATCACTATTTTTATTAATCATCTCTCAATAGTATAGTCATTAAACATTGATTTAAACTGCTAACAAAAGACACATAAATTGTAAGGATCGAAGACAACCTAAGAGGGGGGTGAATTAGGTTATTTAAAATCTAATCAGGTTATGAGACACTTTTTTGTTCAATATAAAATTTACCCTCTTTTCTAGGTGACCACTCAATGAAACAATTAGTAAGAGAACAAGATTGCTTGAGAGTAGAAGAGATAAGCAATTAAGGTTCACAAGATAGTAAATAATAAGGGAAGAATAGCAAACCAATTTGACTTCCAAACTCCTCTTGAGCTTGAATATTACTTTATAGAATAAGTTTCTTCAAGTTAATGAAATACAACCAATCTTTGTGTACAAAGGAAGGATCACTTTCTCCTTGCCCCAAGCTACACTCGGGCAAATTAGGAAGTTTTACTATCACTCAGAATAACCCTCACAAAGCTACACTATTGAAGTATTTTTCTCACACAAGAAAAGTTTACATGAATTTTACACAACAAAGAGTGCAAATCTTCCTTGTAGAGTGTTTTCTCACTAAAACTACTCTTCATCTATCGTATTCTCAATGTGCAAAAGTACTTCTTAAGTTGTTGACTATGCACTATTTATATGAGACCAAAAAGTGTCTCATTAATGCTTCCAACGGATAGAAAGCAGTTGAAGAGTCAACTAGCCGTTGGGAGTATCGGACGTCCTGTACTTCGATACTTGCGTCCGACAGCAGGCAGTGAGTTTGAAGAATTTGTTTCAATTCTTTCGGACGTCCGGTATCTCTGATACTTGCATCCGAAAGCAGATGGTGAATTTGAAAAATCTTTTCAATTCTTTTGGACGTCCGGTACCTCTAATACTTTGCGTCCGAAAGCAGACAGTGAGTTAGAGGGAATATCTAAATTCTTTCGGACATCTGGTGATAGAGTTCTTCATGCGGCCGAAGTGCTGCATTGTTTATCGGACGTCCGATGTTGTCTTCGCGAGCGTCCGACAGCTTTCAACTTTCTTTATCTCTTTCAAATGCTCTTGATTTTTGAATCAGATTTGCTTCATAGCTAAAAGTATTGCTTGAAGAGATATTAGTATCATCCAATTATTTTGTAAACATCAAAAGCTAGGGACCAAGATCAACATTCTCCCCCTTTTTAATAATTACAAAACAATGGATGAAAGAAAGAGAAAAGATTGAGCATAAGCTCCCCCTCACTCATTGCATCAAAAAATTTTTAAGTGTCAAACTTATAATTTCAGAATAACTCCCCCTTACATATAGTATCCATTTCTCCCCCTTTTTGTCATCATAAGATGAGAGAAAATTCAGTAACCATAATCCATAATGTAGATTCCATAACAGAGAATTCGATATACCAAACAAAAATAGAGAAATGATACCAGAATTCAGTAATCACCAACATACCAACATTCAGCAATCATCAGCCAAAAACAGAGAATTGATTCCAAAAGAAATACCAAACAAAAAATATCAATCAAAATACATTAGCAATTCAACTAGAAACCATCAATGTTAACCAAGATCCATTAGTACAGAGTACTCGAAACATCAAAAAAGAAAATACAAAAGATGCATCCTAATATGAAGTACAAATGCTCCTAGAGTGCCTAAATGGTGATCTTGGATGATCCAGGCCTTCTTCTTGCAAGACGAAACTGAGTAGGATCCAATTCATCTTCAGTTTCTTCATCATCCGCCTCACTGTCTTCATTAACTGGAGCTTTGCCTTTGTCTGATGTTAAGGAATCATGAGGCGTAGGCTGAGAACTTGAGGCATGGACTTCAACAGTTGTAGGAGTGGACTCAGTTTGTGGTTCTTTCTCTTGTGGAACAGGAGTTGACTCAGTGCGTCGCTCCTTTTGGTGCACATGTTCATCTTTTTGCGGGATAGGAGGCGCAAGTAGATTTCTTTTGTCTAGAACGGTGGCTTATTGCTCAGATGTCATGGTCATCATTAGATCATCTTCAAGGAGAAGCACATGTTGTTTGAATTCCTCAAGTAGGGAGATGATTTCATGATTGGATGATGTGGGTTGAGTAGAGGATCTTCTAGAATGAATGGAAAAGGGTGAAGTGACATGAGACTGTATGAAAGGTCTTGGAGTGACTGAGGCCTCATGACGAGTCTTGGTTCTAGACTCAAAGACAGATTTCTTATAACACCAGTGACCCTCAAAGAACCTAATACTTTTTCTCTCAAAATAAGCTTTGGTGAAAATGGATGATGAAGATTCTTTTAGGGAGATTCCAGTAAAAGAAATTTTGAAATGAGTAAAAATTAAAGTTAAAAACTTTTTATAGGAGAGTTTCCTACAGCTGTCAGTGGCTAGTTTTAACAGAAATTTGCACATGACAAAACCAAAATCAATTCTGATTTTTTCAACAAAGCAATAAAACAGATAGAGTTCCATTTTGTTAGCATCAGTTTTGTGTCCATCAGTAGGAACCAATAAATTTGAAATGATTGTGAAAATAATCAGATTTTAAGGACTGAGATCCTCCAATTTGGGCTCAGCAGGTGTGTTAAAGTGATTTTGAAAGTAGGCCATCAGTTTTTCAAGATGAAAATGGTTATAAGCAGTCGGATATTCTTCATAAAAGAAAAAGTTTGCAATTTTACTTCTACAGTCATCTTCAATTTTGGTTTTCAGAACCAGATTGACAATATCAGGAGTGAGTACAATGTCTACTGAATTGACACGAGAGATAAGTTCCGTGTGGGAACTACTCTTTCTGAGATTAGCCAAAAAACTGGTATAGCATTTCAGGATAATATGTGTTAGGCATGGACAGAATGTGAGACCATTTTTGGAATTCAAATGTGTAAGGCACTACAAGAAAAAAGGTCATAAATGACAACTAGCTCTTGTCACAAAAAAAGTAAAAGTCGTCACTGATGACAATTACTGACAACATTTAAGTCGTCACAGAGTCGTCAGTGAATGCCCGTCCATAAAGGTGCACAGTGACAACTTTATATGTCGTTAGTAAATAGTATTCTTTACTGACAACTCACTTTGTCAATAAAAAGTACAAATATAGTGATGACTTTATATCTTGTCAGTGATGCCCACAGTAACATTGTCACTGAAACTTCTTGATGATTGTTGCTGGTATTGACTAATTACTAACAACTTTGGTTCATGCTTGTCACTAAAATAGACTTGATATTGACAACTTTTTGTCATCACTGTAGGCTTTAAGTTTAGAGATACTAATTAGTGACAACATTTCATTGTCAGTGGAGAAGTCTAATTAGTGACAACATTTCATTGTCAGTGGAGAAGTCTAATTAGTGACAATATACTGTAACCGTGTAGTTTGATAAAGAAAATTATCCTGGAATTAATCAATCCAACAATTCAATTTACAAATTACGAAAAATAATAACAAAGCCTGCTAATTAAAAACGGAAGACATCCATTACATTCGAAATGCCAAAATATCATACTTAAGTTCAACATCCTGCTACAACATTACAAAAATAAATCGAAGTCCTAAACCTAGCTAGTAGCTACTGCCGAAACACTTCAAGAGCAAAACACAACTTTGTCTTCATTGTTCTTCAATCAATTAGTAGCTGTGGATTAGAGGCCAAAAAAGTTTGAACAAGCAATACAAGTCTGCATAAAGTAGTATAATTAGTAGGTAACAAGTAGCTTGAGCAAAAAAAGAAACTATCTTATATTTACCTACAGCAAAACTCAATCACGAGTAGAATCTTAGTCAAGACAAGAACAAATAAGGCAGAAAATTAACATAACAAGGACAATATCCCAAATTAGCTTAGAAGTTAGCTAGTTAAGTATTAGTGAGGTAAATACCTTTTTAACAAACTACTCAAGCCCAAACAAAAATATTACTAGCTTTTCACGTAGTGGCTTAACATGTCTTCCTAACAAAGTCATGGAGTCAAAAGCTAACAAAGAATTTTTCGACTGAATATTATCTCTAACTCGAATAGTAAATTATCGGATATCATTTTACACACACTCAAAACAGTAATAGAAAACCAAACACGCAAAGATATGCAAGAAATCATAGCTAGCAAATGGTTGTACATACTTTTCATGACAGGATAGAGAAAACATGCTGTTGAAGGAACAAGGCCTTCCTAGGACTTTACAAACAAGACAATCAATAAATACAATCAAATCAGAAAGTGTCCTCAAACACCTCTATTCCTGATAAATTTCTACATACCTGAGTTCTATACATAAAAGTTAGTCAAGGAAAGGGTACCCAGCTGGACTTGTGAAGGTTTAGGAAACTTGATCTTATACAATATAAAGATTCTGTGGATCTACTAAGATCCCAACTTACTCCCTGCTCAAGCTAAATTGATGTCTAACTTTGCATTCAATGCCATGCAATAAGAAAAAGAGTGGTAACTATTTTCTCAATTTTACCATTGACTACTTGTTACCCAACCTTCTCCATTTATTAAATTCAATTCATAATGCAATCCATGTGTTTCCCACTTCTTATTTAAGCTTCAAACATTATTGTTATCCAAGTTCATTTTAAAGTAGAGCCGACTCTAGCTAGGACATCTATTTGGAACAAAGGAGTGGAACACAAGTTATCAGCTTTAAAGCTATCTCACATTTGTAAGAATTTATTTATTATATGTTTTACATTGTTAAAATCTATGAGTTAATTAAATATAACAACTTGTAAAAGTTGCATCTTACAAGACAAAAAAATTTTAGTTCACCAAGAAATTTGTCCTCTTATCAGGCCAACCAGATCTAAAGGTGACTTTTTGAGAGACTACGCTATTAGGAAAGCACTTGCATGTGAAATAAACATATTAACCATAAAATCGTGCTTAAAATCTTTGGAAAAATGGTTTGGGGTTGATGCATGCACAAATATTGGTTGTCTATATTTCCACACAAAAGCAAAAACATATTGATAAGAAGCACCTTTTAGCATCTGGGAATTCTAACTCGTCTTGATCAAAAAGCCAGCTTTTGGAAAAATGGTTTGGGGTTAATTTTCTTGTTGCATCAGCTGAACCATCTTCATAGAGGTAATTTTACTGCCTTTTCTATAATTATGGACCTAAATACACATCTAGTAACATAAGTATTGTTAATATTCACGTAAAAAATGATCAACTTGACCACTAGCCTGTCTAGAAAGAAGGCAGAGCAAGAGTACCTCAATCCACTTTACAACAGGTTTTCTAGCATGAGCTTTAGAATGGTAGCAATTTTAGCATGTCAAAGGAAGGAGTAATCATCCAATAAGAAATTCATCAAATTGATCTTCTCCAACAATTAAAAGGCACAAAAAGCTCCTAGCTTGCTTGAAAAGCCATGCCAACTTCTTACAAAAATCCTGGTGAAAAGATCTTTCCGTTGCATCTTTAAGGAAATGCTCTATTCTATCAGTCTCAATACGTCATTTAACATTACAAAAAAACACGTAAGACAACTCTTCGCAGAATATCATAAGGAAATGAAACTTAAAAGTGATAATTAACAATGATAATGCCAAGTCTTTCACACCACCAAAAAAAGGGAATAATAGTGATGTTGGATAGCAAACTTTTTGATACAATTAAAGTCCACACGCGCTCATTTTCTCAGGTATTCTAGAAACCTGAGAGATTACAATAGGCTAATAAAGTAATTAGAAAAGAAGAACCATACAATTCCCCTAATCTAAAGCAACCGAATTAGCATGTTTCCTGATTATCTGGAAATTTTAAATGTTTATGACAGCAAGGTAGCAAACTTGGCAAGTATCGCATTAGAATCATGCTGCAGAATCTTATTCACAACAAAATCTCCAGGGATACTACTAACCAAAGTGGCATTCTTATCTCAATCTGACTAACGAGGGACAAATCTGTTATAATCTAACAGTACATGACTAATTTCATAGCTGAGAATGAAATTAAAAACACAAGACGAATACAAATAGTCTTTATTGGATTCATCTATAAAGAAAGGGATACACATAGACTACCTATTCGTTCTTGTAAATTGATACTCAAATAAATCAAAACAAACAACAAAATTAAATAGCCACCTTAGTTTCATAAGGAAAATTTTCATGATTTTTTTATCCTTCCTTTTCAATGAATCACTTATTGGCATAAACAGCCTTAGATTAATGAGGCAGTAAAAAGTTTTAATTGATATCCAACTCCATCTAAATATTTGGGATCTAGTAGTTTTTAATCATCCAACTCCTAGCCATGTTTTCTCTATCTTGTATCCTAACATAAAGATATATGCATCCAAGATTATTTTAATGAAGGCACAATAACTAAATTGGGGAAACTAATCATCGCAAACAGCAACAAAGAAACTCCAAAATAATGAAACACAAATTTTATCATTCAAATTGATCACAATCAAGTGCATATGCTAAAAGTAAAACAAATATGAACATGATGTACTATAAAATCAGAGTTATCATCACATGACAACTCAATGCTTATAATTTAAATAAACATTAGTAGTAGTGAACACCAGTACATTTTTGTAAGTCATTCGCAAAGCAAAAATTCTAGTAAAGTGTACTCATGATTACTAAACAAAAGAAAAAGGACAGAGGGAGAGTGCCTGTAAAGTACCTCAAAGTGAAAAATGCAACTCAATGAGAATATCCGAGGAAGACCCTAAGCCTATGTCAACAGCTTCAATTGCTACAAAAAATAAGAAATCAATCAAATCTAAGAGAAATAAAGTAATTTTTGTGATCTACCTGAAACTAATCCACACTATATTGATTTATATGCATATAAGTAGCATGCCAAATCAACAATATATGAAAAGGGAATATGAGTACAATTCAAAGTTGGAAGTAGCATACTAGAATGAATTCCATATTCATAACTTAGAATGATGCTTTCTAAGTTATAATAGGTTTCAAGTTACTTGTATGATCAGTTAATCATGAGATAAACTAGAAGTCAAAAAAGAAAAACAATTACTAAAACTTTAAGGAGAAATCATGATGTTATCATATAGCATGCATGGCCACCATACAATTGTCTAGAATAATTAGATTGACCATGAAAACAATCACAAATATCAAATTGACCAGCATGCTACTTAGGAAAATAATTATAGATATCGTCAGCCTATATATTTGTATTTCTTTTCCTATGTATATTAGGGCTATAATTATAGATATCTTCAGCCTATATATTTGATCTACCAGCAAAGACCAAAGCTTCAAACAGACCACACAATTCATCCAATCACACCTCCCACCTCTCAAATCGTTTCTATGTCATTTCATTGGATAATTGTAACAGCATGTATACCATATATGTAAATATTATTATTAGCACTATTACTAATTAATAAAGCTCATTAAGTAAGAGCCAGTAGCTATTTTCTTTGATTTTTGATAAAAATCCAAATAATTTCGAAGAACCCCTTTCAAGAATCGTTTCTTTAGGTACTTTAATGGGTTGTTCTAGTTTAGCTTAGTATCAAGCAAAGTTTGAAGCTTTCTGGAAATTTTGAAGATTAAACTTTAATGTGCTATCTCTTTGCTCAGCCACATAGATAATCAACTAATCACTCCCCAATTCCCACTCCACCCAGCACCATTTAACCCACTATTTCTCTCACCGGCAGCCACTCATAGCAACATCGTACCATAATCACCTCCTTGCTCTCTTCCACTCCTTTCACAACCATCCAATTAGGCATCAGCTTTTGCCCCACCTAGTCCCAAGCCAAAACCGCACCCGCACATAAACCCATTGAATTTTGTCACTGTGAATCACATATGGAATTGGGTGATCAAGTCTACATCCCATGGTTGTACAAAAATAACTTAAGCAATTGCAACTACAGATCAAACAGTTCTACTAGAAGGAGTCCATGACTCAAACTAGCCACAGAAAAAATTTTGCCAAAAAATATTTGGGGAAACAATTTAGGACAAATTAATTGGGGAAAAATTAGGGAAACAAGGAGAGACATGAGAGCACCTACCTAAGAGTTGGTGGAGAGCACATTGATCCCTTTCAGCATTGGATGCACAATTAGTCCAGAGTTTTGTGGAGAAGAGTGTTTGTTTTCTTTTTTCTTCAGAGAGTGCGAACTGAGGGATTGAGAGTGTGGAGCACTGAAGACGTCTGGACGTGGGGAGTAAGAGTGGTTCCTTTTCTTAGTGTATAGTACCCGCGCCACTTTTTTCATTTTTAGTTTGAACAAATTTTTGGTACTAGTCAATCAAGACAATCCAAGTCAATTTTTAGCTTCAATTTTTATTTAAATTTACTAATATATTTCTAATCACTACTTCTTAACATATTTATTGAAAAATTATAATTGATGGAAAATTTTTGCTAAATTCAAACAACCGGTAAGTGTACTCTTTCTCAAGTTGTGGTAAATTATATAGGTGTTCTAACTAGAAACTTTCATTAATTTTTTCAATTAAAAACCTATTATAATTTGAGTAACTATGACTAGTTTAATAAATCATCAAATTTACAAAAAAAATTAAATTAATATTGAGGCTCACAATTAATAATTGCATTAGAGATGTTCAACTTAGTGATGATACTATGTTGTCACTAACTACGCTATAGTTTTATTGACAACAATCGGTTGTCAATAAATATAAACAGTGACAACAAGGAAAAGTTGTCAAAGAAAGAGGTAGAATTACTGACAACTTTTATCAAGTTGTCACTATCGTAAAACTCGCGCTTTCCAAGTCCCATGGCGCGAAGTAGTTTTGTGACGACAATTAAGGGTTGTTACTAAAGATTTAGCTGTTTTGAGTCAATTGTGACAACCTTCAATGTCGTAACTAAACAACCTCATTTTGTGACGACGTTTTGTCGTCACTGGGAAATGTTGTCACTAATGACCTTTTTTCTTGTAGTGAGGACTAGCTCTAGATCAAGCTTACGGAATTCAGAGGGAACGATGGTTCTTTGAGTGATGAATTCTTTCCATGAAATCAATTCAAACTTCTCTCTGGCATCATCATCGATGAACTTGGACAATGTGGTTGGCTGTTCCTCAGTTCGATCAGTATGTTTCCTTTTTCTACCGCGTTTCTCAGTCCCTCGAGGTGATTTTCTAATGGAAGGCTCCACAGGTTCTTCATCCCTGAGTCTAGTGATGTGTCCGGTACTAGCAGGGCCACCTCTCAATTGTAC
The DNA here is from genome assembly GCA_023065735.1 of Coffea humblotiana. Taxonomy (NCBI): domain Eukaryota; kingdom Viridiplantae; phylum Streptophyta; class Magnoliopsida; order Gentianales; family Rubiaceae; genus Coffea; species Coffea humblotiana. The sequence continues at coordinate 20,498,421 of CM041214.1, forward strand.
CATGATGAAATGTAGGATGTTTTGGTTGCAGAATATGATGATAATGTGAATGAGATGGACTAAGTGTGCAATTTAGACTAAAATGAATGCTTGAATCTTCCAAAATGGATGAATTTAGAGTAACTAGGGTTTCTGATGAGATTTGGGATCGGTGGAATGGTTGACAGTTAGAAGGGATTGTGAATGCCAATTAGTCCGCAAAGGAGTTGTGAGACGATTTGCGGAATCAATTTATAGATATTTGTCTTGAAAGGGCGCGAATTTGAATTTTTTGCAGTTAAAGAGGAAGAAAGGGGTGCGTCCGAACTGATAGTGTGTTTGGAAGCAAATGAGAGAAAAGTTTCTTTATAACAGGCGCTTTTTGAGTGTCGGACGGCCGAACGAAGAGAACTGTCCGATACTAGTGTCTGATACAAAATTTTTCTAAAAAATAACTTAGAACACTGTCGGACGTCCGTTCATCTAGTATCGGACGTTCGATAAAATTTGACCAGAGAATTTTTAGAGATTCTTTTCCAAAACGCCTAACTTTGTTCTCAAAAATATAAACTAATGCAGAAGTAAGGCTTTTGTAAGAATATCAGCAATTTGATCTTTTGAACAAATATATTGTACACAAATTTCATCCTTTTGGACAATATCACGAATGAAATGATGCTTTATGTCTATATGCTTTGTCCTAGAATGTTGAATGGGATTTTTTGTCAAATTTATGGCACTTGTATTATCACAATACATAGGCACACAGTCATATATTAATTTAAAATCATTCAAGGTACTTTTCATCCACAACAATTGAGCACAACATGCACCGGCGGCAATATATTCCGCTTTAGCCGTAGACAAGGAGATAGTATTTTGTTTCTTACTAAACCATGACACCAACCAATTACCAAGAAAGTGACATGTACCACTAGTACTTTTTCTATCTATCCTACATCCACCAAAATCAACATCCGAAAAATCACATAAGCCAAATTCATGACATTTTGGATACCAAAGACCATAATTCAAGGTTCCCTTCAAGTATCTAAAGATTCTTTTAACAGCAATCAAATGAGATTCTTTAGGACAAGATTGAAAATGAGCACACAAGCAAATAGCAAACATAATATCGGGTCTACTTGCGGTTAAATAAAGTAAACTACTAATCATACCTCTATACTTCTTCTCATCAATCTTCATACCTTCTTCATCTTTGTCAAGTTTGGTAGATTTACACATAGGCGTTCCAACATGTTTTGAATCCTCCATTCCAAATCTTTTAAGAAGTTCCTTTGTATACTTAGTTTGATTAATGAATGTACCTTCTTGGGTTTGAACCACTTGAACCCCAAAAAGAAATTCAACTCTCCCATCATGCTCATCTCAAACTCATTTTGCATAATAGTGAAAAAATCCTTGCACAAGCACTCATTAGTAGCACCAAAAATAATATCATCCACATTTATTTGTACAATTAGAAAATCATTTGAACTTTGTTTAGTGAAAAGAGTGGTATCCACAATACCTCTTTTGAAATCATTCTCAACTAAAAAATCACTTAAACGTTCATACCATGCTCTTGGAGCTTGTTTTAATCCATACAAGACTTTTGAAAATTTAAACACATGATTTGGATATGTCTCATTTTTAAAACCGAGAAGTTGGTCAACTTAAATCTCTTGATCAATAAAACCATTTAAGAAAGCACTTTTAGCATCCATTTGAAATAATTTAAAACTCTTGAAATATGCAAATGCCAAAAACATTCTAATTGATTCTAGTCTAGTTACGAGAGCAAATGTTTTATCAAAATCAATTCCCTCTTCTTGAGCATATCCTTTGGCCACAAGTCTAACCTTATTTCTCACAATTTCACCTTTGTCATTCATTTTATTTCTAAAGACCCACTTTGTACCAATAATAGGATAATTTTTAGGCCTTTCAACTAGTGTCCAAACATTGTTTCTTTCAAATTGACTTAGTTCCTCTTGCATGGCTAAAATCCAGTTTTCATCTCTCAAGGCGTCAACAACATTTTTAGGCTCAAAATGCGAGACTAAGGCAAAATTATCCATCAATTGTTTAGATGAGGAACGAGTTCTTACCTTTCGGATGGATCACCAATAATAAGTTCCTTGGGATGATTTTGAACAAATTTCCAAACTTTTGGAAGATCTCTAGGTGCACCAACATCCTTGTCATTTTCTTCTAATGCTTGATTCTCTTGAAAATCATCTTCCTTTGAATTTTCTTCTAATGGAGCATTGTCTTGATTATGAATCGTGAGTTTCTTGAATCCTTCTTGAACACCTATATCATCATCCTCACAACAACTCTTGAAAATATCATCATTAGATTCATCAAATGTAACATGTATGGTTTCTTCTATAGCAAGAGTCCTTCTATTATAGACCCCAAATCCTCTTTTCTTTTCACAATAACCCAAGAAAATACCTTCATCGGATTTCTTATCAAATTTTTCAAGATGTTCCTTGATATTTAAAATAAAACATTTGCAACAAAAAACTTTGAAATATCCAACAATTGACTTTTTATCAAAAATTAACTCATAAGAGGTTTTGTTCAAAATTAGTTTCAAGAGAACTCTATTCATTGCATAACAAGCCGTATTTACGGCTTCGGTCAAAAAATATTTTGACAAGTTGTATTCACTTAACATGGTTCTTGCGATTTTTTGAAGAGTTCTATTCTTTCTTTCAACAACACCATTTTATTGAGGAGTTCTTGCAATTGAAAATTCATGTGTAATTCCATTGTGATCACAAAATTTCGAAAAATCACAATATTTAAATTCCGAACCATTGTCACTCCTAATCAACCCAATCAGATTTTGAACTTTAGCAAATAGCAAAACAAAATTTTTGAAAGTATCATCCTTGTGAGCAAGAAACATCACCCAAGTGTATCTAGAATAATTATCAACAATGACTAAACAATATCTCTTACAACCCAAACTAGCAATTTGTGTAGGACCAAACAAATCAAGATGTAAAAGCTCCAAAGGTCTTGAGGTAGAAACACATTTTTTGGGTTTAAAAGAAACTTTGACTTGTTTTCCAAATTGACAAGCATCACAAATTTTGTCTTTTTCAAACTTAATTTTTGGCAAACCTCTAACAATATCATTTTTTGAAATTTCTTTTAACAAATCCATGTTGAAATGACAAAACCTTCTATGCCACAATCAAGGATCTTCATTTGAAACTTTAAGACATTTAAAGTTAGAGGAAGCAACATTTTCAAGAATAACTACATAGATGTCATTGATTCTTTTTCCTTTGAAAATGATATTAAACTTTGAATCAAGAACAAGAAACTCATGCTTTTTGAACAAAACAAACAAATTTCTATCACATAATTGACTAACACTTAGCAAGTTATAACTCAAATTATCAACTAAAATAAATTATAAACAAAAGTCTGACCATTCTTACCAACATCTCCTACTCCAATTGTTTTGGCTTTGTTGTCATCTCCAAATGTCACTTTTCCACTTGATTTTGGCTTGAACTTGATGAATTGTGATGGATCACCGGTCATGTGTCTTGAACATCCACTATCTATGAATCATTTTGATTCCTTAATTATATTTACCAACTTCACCTACACAAAAGTTCACAAGATAACATTTGGTACCCTTTAATTTTTGGGTTCTCAAGAGTTAGCATCATGTCTAACTATCCACATACATTTCATGTCTTTTCTCATGTTCTTCCTCACATAGCAATTACTTTTCATGTGACCTATTTGACAACAAAAACTACACATAGTCAATGAGTTACTTGTATGGACAGGTTTAACAAATCTCACTTGCCTTCTCTTGTAAACAGTAAATTCATTTGCACTAGAATTTAACTTTTTTCCATGAATGCCAAGATGATGTTTTGAACTATTTCCTTGAAAACAGCTTTGTTTTTTATGTTTGAGCAACTCATTTAGATTGTCCATCCTTTTTTTCAAATCTCCTTGTTCCTTTTTGAACATTTCACAAAGCTTTATTTTTCTATCAAACTCAATGTGTAGATTAGTCTCACCCTTTTTGAAATAGTCATTTTCAGTTTTCAGTTTTTTGTTTTGTTGAAATAGATTTGCATTATCTTGAAGTAAAAAGCTAATTTTCTGTTTTAACTCCTTGTTTCTAACATAAGATTCTTTCAAGCTATCATGCAGTCTTTCAATGAAGGATTCAATATCATCATCAGATTCATCATCACTAACAAGTTGAGAGTTGCAAGTAGTTACCTCATCATCACCAATGGCCATGAAAGCTATTTGAGCAGATTTCTCTTCCTCTTCAACGTCACCATCTGAGTTGCAATCATTCCATGTGATTTGAAAGTTGTTGAATTTTGATTTTCGTTCAACTTTTCCTTCTTTCTTCTTCTTCATTGGGCACTCACTCATGTAATATCCAAGTTGGCCACATTCATAACACTTGTCAACTTGTTTTTTATTGTCCTCTTGCTTTCCTTTATTTCTTACATTGTTGAAATGATTTGGAAATGAATTGCTAGGTTCTCCTTTTCTAAATCTCCTTTTGTTGAGCATTCTCTTGAAGCTTCTTGTGATGAGAGCAAGATCATTGTCGTCAACCTCCACATCTTCTCCATCCAAGGAAACCGAGTCATCTTCATCTTGAGATGCCTTTAGAACAATTCTCCTTCTTACCTTTGCATCTTCTTTCTCTTGTACCTTAGTCTTAAGTTTCAACTCATAAGAGGTTAAAGAATTAATAAGAAATTCAATAGGCATAGAATTCAAATCTTTAGCCTCTTCTGTGAGGACCCGAAAATTCCTTTAGAATTTCCTCCCATTTTTGAAAAAAAAATTAATTTATATTTCCTTCTATGTTTCTTTACTTGATTAATTAACTATTTACTAGCCCTAAATTTCATGGTGATTTCATTAGTTGAGTCAAGAGTTTTACTTTTACTTTTCAAGTTAGAGTAAGTTAGGATTTTGGTGTATTTTGGTAGTGTGATTAATTGGTGAGGTGTGTGTATTAAATTTAGTGGTTAAGAGTGAGTTTTATATAAGAGAAAGTGTGTGATTAGAAGTGCTATTAATAAGTTAGTTAATTATAAGTTAAAACAAAAGTACGAGAGAATTAAGGAAAACAGGCTTGAACCGACGTGTGCCGTTTATTACCGGTTGAGTACACCGCTTGAACAATATTTTCTTACCTTAATCTCCTTGGTTTTATTTCATTTAATCTTCCCTTAATCTCACCCTAAATCTGGCCGAAATTGTTGACTAAAAACAAGAGGAAAAAGAAAAAAAAAACAAGAGGAAAATTGGTAGTGACAAGTGTTGGCAATCAAAGCTAGGGTTGACTAGGACTTTTCTTTCCTTCTTATCTTTCCTTTTGGCCAATTTTTCTTCATTCTTTCTTCATCATGGCCGAACCTCTTGAGGGGAAAACAAAGAAAGAAAACTTCCATGCCTACCTTGATTCTTACCTTGTTTGAGTGAAGATCAACAAGAACAACAAAACTAAACCGAACAAAGTGACAATAAGATAGTAAGGAAGCTTGTAGTGGAGTTTCTTTGGAGAGGAAAGGCTTGGTTTTTTACTTTCTCTTGGAGAATTGGAGGTAAAAAGCTGGAAAATTATCTTTCTCTTTCTATTCTTGCAATTTATTAGGAAGATGACTTGAAATTGGAAATTTTATGGAAGATAACCTAGATTTGTGAAGATTGGTGAAATTTCCAGCTTAGGGTTTCATTTTCCAGCCTTGATTTGTGTGTTTTTAGCTATGATATGATGGTATCTAGCTTTGTTAAGAACTTGTGTGAAGATTTATAGCTTTATTGTGACATTTTAGCTTTCAACTAAGAATTTCCAGCTTTAGCTCTAAAATTTCAGCTTTGTTAACAAATTTTCAGCATTTGGTAGTGATTCTGCCATGTTTTTGGAATCCACTTGAACTGCATATTCGTCCATGATAAATGCCAATCAGTTCTTTCTCAAACATGAAAGTTGTAGGGAGTTGGGTTAGCTTTCTACTCAGAAAATTTCAACTCAATCGGAGCACTGTAACTTGTAAAATGACTAAAATACTCCTGACTGCCCAAATGCCCTGTTTAACCGACAGCTTTCTGTTTTCTCTGAGATTTCAATTTTTGACCATGAAAATGCATGATTTGGCTTTAGAGGTCTTCATAAGAAATGTAGGTCTATGTCTTAGCTTCGAAACACCATAAAAGTTACCTCGATCTAATAAACCTAGCTACAGTTACGACAAAACACCGAAGGATGACAAAACTGCCATTTATCAGTTCTTCTTTAAACTGGTTTCTAGTTTTGGTCCATGGTGATAAGTTATTATTTGGTTTGTTTGGTTGGTTTTGAGGCCTTGAATAGATGAATGTTGTTGGTTATCACTTGTGGTTGATTGGAGGGTTGTTGGCTTGTGAATCCAAGTTGTACTTGGATGGGAAAAGTAAGAAAATAGGGGAAATGCTGCCCAAATTTCTATTACTCGCTCTTATGAATATTAGTGAGATGTAAGGTTTTGATTTTAGGGTTAGTTAGATCTTAAGTTACATATGTATCCTTGAATGCACTTCAATAGTAGTATATTCGTTGTTTTGACCAAGATTTGGTATCAACTAAGACGAAAAGCGTTAGTTTTATCTCGAAAACTTTGAGTTACATTTGCTCACTTCAATTTGGGATTTGTTGTTTTTTCCAACTACTGATTCTTGGAATTTTCTTTCACTGTGTTTGAATTTGAGAAATAACTCAAAATTTTTCGTGACTTGGAAGTTCAAATGTTATTATTCACTCTAAAACTGTATTTTCATCTTTGCACTAGTAATTTCTAGATTTTTGATAGTTCATCTAGATTTTGATTAGTTGAACCATAATATTTTCTCTTGGTTATTCTTAGGGTTTGTTGGTGATCGAGAGCATAATCCGAAAGGAAACTTTTGACGTTATTTTGTTTAAACTGGTGAGTGTTCCTTGTGTGTTTGTACAATAAGTGACTATGTGACTATTTGTGAATGTTTGCTTGAATGTTAAATGCTTTCCAAGGATTGCTAAATGGATTTTCGATGGACGAGTGTGTACTTTATCGGCACTCGACCCAAGCCAAAGTGAATTTTCAATGATTGAATGCTACTTGTGCATGAATGTAAGCCTTTTGGCTGAACTGGGCCCTTGCCCTTCGTTGCCAGCTAACTCGAGCCAGAAGCAGACTCGGTCGGGCGGTTAGTGACCCTGAAACAGTATTTTGGTATACCCGAGTATGACCACGAAGGTTGGTGGAGAACTGGCCAGTGAATTGGCTAGTGGCGGGAAATGAAATCAATGAATGAATGTCAAGAACTGGAGGAATTTTCACTTGCAAATGTTTTCTAATATTTGAGGGATAAGGAAAATGGTTGGCGAATGAATGAACGAATGGCTCCACGTGAGCATGTATCCTTTTAATGAGTGTGTTTTCATTACTTTTATATTGTGAATGCTTTCTCGATATGTCCTTGTTTCAATTGCTTGATTATGCGTATGCGAACCTCACTGGGCTTTTAGCTCATTCCTTTAGCTTTTGTTTTCCTTACAGGGAATACGAGCGAGGGCGTGAGACTGGTACAGATTAGCATAGTCTAGTTTTTGAATTTTTGCAATTATACTCGCGCTAGCTCTTGGTTAGGGTTGAATGTATCTAGAATTCACAACTTTTGTTATATTTGGGATTGTATGAATGTTTGGGATAGATATGAATGTAAGTATACGTTCCAATTTTAGGAACTGTTATTTCACTTCTTCTTGAGGTTACCTTGTTTTTTTTTTTGAAGAGAGTGAATGAGTTCTGGTGAGAGCTGGACAGGCGGTCTGCCAAATCTTGGGGTACACCCTAGGGGGAGGTGGGGTCGTCACATCTTCAATAGCAGTCACCTTACTCTCCCAATCTTTGGACAAAGCATTCAAGATTTTTCTGTTTTTCTCTCCTAAGGAGTATTCCTTTTCTAGCATCTCTAGATCCTTAATAAGATCATTGAATTTACAATACATTATATCAATATTTTCATGAGGTTCCATCTTAAACGACTCATACTTAGTAACCAAGATAGATTTCTTTTGTTCTCTAACATTTTTACTTCCTTCATGAATTTCTCTCAGTTTGTCTCAAATCTCTTTAGCAGACTTACAACCTTTGACCCTAATGGATTCATTTGAGTCTAAAGCACTATACAACATATTCATAACTTTGGCATTTAAGGTGAGGTGAGCTGTATCTTCAGCAGTCAGTTCAATTCTTGTTTTTGGTCTTGGTCTATGAGTAACTTCATCAATTGTAGAGACATCATATGGACCTTCATTTACAATAAACCACAAATCAATATCAATTAATTGCAAGAAGATGATCATTATTTTCTTCCAACTCACATAATTTGACCCATTGAACATTGGTGGTCTAGTGACAGATTGTCATTCAAAAAACATGGCATTGTTGGTTGTCATATTTACTCCTAAACTACTTGAGCTTAATCTCTAGGCGACTAAGCTCTGATACCAATTGTAAGGATCGAAGACAACCTAAGAGGGGGGTGAATTAGGTTATTTAAAATCTAATCAGGTTATGAGACACTTTTTTGTTCAATATGAAATTTACCCTCTTTTCTAGGTGATCACTCAATGAAACAATTAGTAAGAGAGCAAGATTGCTTGAGAGTAGAAGAGATAAGCAATTAAGGTTCACAAGATAGTAAATAATAAGGGAAGAATAACAAATCAATTTGACTTCCAAACTCCTCTTGAGCTTGAATAACACTTTATAGAACAAGTTTTTTCAAGTTGATGAAATACAACCAATCTTTGTGTACAAAGGAATGATCACTTCCTCCTTGCCCCAAGTTACACCTCGGTCAAGTTAAGAAGTTTTACTATCACTCAGGATAACCCTCACAAAGCTACACTATTGAAGTATTTTTCTCACACAAGAAAAGCTTACACAAATTTTACACAACAAAGAATACAAATCTTCATTGTAGAGTGTTTTCTCACTAAAACTACTCTTGATCTATCGTATTCTCAATGTGCAAAAATACTTCTTAAGTTGTTGACTATGCACTATTTATATGAGATCAAAAAGTGCTCCATTAATGCTTCCAACGGATAGAAGGCAGCCTGAACAGTCAACTAGCCGTTGGGAGTATCGGACGTCCGGTACTTCCGATAACTTGCCGTCCGACAGCAGGCAATGAAGTTTTGAAGAATTTCTTTCAATTCTTTCAGACATCCGGTATCTTTGGAATGCTGCGTCCGAAAGCAGATGGTGAATTTGAAAAATCTTCTTCAATTCTTTCGAACGTCCGGTACCTCTAATGCTTTGTGTCCGAAAGCAGACAGTGAGCTAGAGGGAATATCTTAATTCTTTCGGACGTCCGGTGATGGAGTTTTTCATGCGTTCGAAGTGCTGCATTGTTTTATTCGAACGTCCGATGTTGTTTTTCACGAGCGTCCAACAGTTTTCAGCTTCCTTTATCTCTTTCAAATGCTCTTGATCTTTGAATCAGATTTGCTTCATAGTTGAAAGTATTTCTTGAGAGATATTAGTATCATCCAATTGTTTTGTAAAACATCAAAAGCTAGGGACCAAGATCAACATAAATCTGTTCAATAAATGAATCTTTCTAGCTAGAAAAACAACGTTTGTAGATGAATAATACTTGCCACATCAAATTGAAAAACACAATATGACCAACCAAAAATCTCATACATATATACAAGAAAAATATTGGGACAGGTTACTGTTTATCACGCCAAAATGATTTTGAGGGGTAAACCAATTCTAATTAATAGAATCTTTCATATGAAACACAAGATCAATTTAGCTCTTACTTTCTTCTTTAGCATTGATTAGAAATTAGAAAATTTTGGAAAAAGATTAAAATGTTAGAAAATTAAAGGATGTATTAACATGCATGATTGATTAGAAAATAGAAAATTTTGGAAATGAGTTATAATGTATTAAGCATGCATTAGTCGATTTGTATACGTCTTTCACTAACCATAATAATGAAATGAGATATAATAGACACTACAAACAGCCTTTGAACTTCGCACAAGGAAACTTTTGTAATTGCTCCAAAAAAAGAAGGCCTAACACAAATGAATCACTCTTTTTTTTGGCAGCCATTGGCATGGTTATTAGCTGATAAACAACGGAAACGGTTCACGAAAGATGCACACAGTCAAAGAAGGCATGAAAAGCTGCCACTCCAAATCTAATAGCACAATTTGAATCACAAGGTCGACTTTTGTGCACAACTATTATTTGAATTACAAATTTGTGTAGTTTAATTGTACAACTATATAAGTATAAAAATTTTCCTTTTAAAAACCCCTAAAAGTCTAATCTAATACATAAAATGGTGAATTTATTAACTATTTCACGAGAGATCGAATCTAGTGAAGGAGGTCGTAAAAAGGAGTCAGTATGCTTCACTGTCCAAAGAAGAAAAGAGATAGTTCAATAAAAAATGCACTAAGGCAAGAATGCCACTAGAAAAACTCAAACCACACCTACAACATAGGCTAGGTCCAAGGTATAGCAATTTCTTTTTTTTTTTCCTACAATTGTTATTTGATGGCAATTATGTGGTGAATTATACAGTTTAAGTGTAAAATTTACTTCTTTTAAAAGCCAAAAAAATCATTCTCATGGATAAAATTGAAAATTTATTAAACTTATTTTAGGAGAGATTCAATCACATGAAGAAGGTTGGAAAGAAGTTGGCCTGCTTCACTGTCCAAAGAACAAAAGAGGTTGTTCAACCAAAATGCAATAAAGCAAGGCAACTAGAAAAGTCAAAACCACAACCCTACAGGATAGACTAGGCACCAAGGTATAGCAGTTTCATACATCAAAGAGATTTTGGTTTGTAAGAAATTAATTGATCCTAGTTTGTTTGTTAGTTTGAATAGCTAACTGAATTACATATTTTCCTATAATATCACGTATGATATTGTGTTCCAGCCGCAAGACAAGTTACTCAACCAAAAGCCAAAAAAGATTGGTATGGCTCCTTAAGCAATAAAGGAAAGCATGTGCCCAATCAGAGTTGCATTCAAAGTAGGAAAACAAGGAAAATATCTTGGCTACTTGCAGCTTTGCAAAAGCCATCAGAAAGTAATGGTAAGTTTAAATCTGTACCCAACTAGATTTCCTATATGCAAGTATCACATATATAAGTAAACTATTAAGTGCACTGACTTCAGTTTTAAGGGGAGGCGTCTTATGTACCAGCATGTTCGGAAGTACATGCATTACAAGACATACCTCCTTGCAAACATTGTGGAGCCATGAGGATTGAATTTGAGCAACCATCATTTTGTTGCCAAAATGGGAAAATCATGTTGAGAAATGTTGAGCTTCCAGATGAATTTTATGAGTTATTCACATCCAATTCAGCAAAAGGGGAAGCATTTCACAGGCATATATGTGCATACAATATTATTTTCTCATTCACTTCTTTTGGCATAAATTTGGACAAAGAGTTGGCATAATCTAAAAGGGGTCTACATGTTCCGCGTCCAAGGTCAAACCTACCATCACTTGCCAACTTTGATTCCACAGCAGAACGTGCTACAATACTTACAATTGTACTTTTATGACGCGGGAATGAGCTAAAAAATGGACTCAACATCCTAAAGAACGTAAATCTGAGTGAAAGGACTGTCAGGAAATTGATGAAAATACTTGAAGGCAATCCATTTACATGACTTCTAAAGACTTGGATCAGAAAGTTTACAACCCTCCTGCAGCTGACAAAGTTGCTGCTATATAGATGAGGTTAGAATAAAATATACTCTAACTTTTAACCATCTAAATTGTCTTGTGCGTAAAATTTGATTGTGATCAATTCATATTTAATTTAGCATCTAAGAAATTAATATCCTCAATATTATTCTTAGTAAACTTAAAATTCTTTAAGAATCATTTAGATGAACAATTGTTAGATCAAAATGCATTTACAAATAATAGACAAAATCATAGCTAGAAACTTTGTTGAATGTAAGCATATGAAAAGTGATGTAAACTATATGAAAATAATTCCATGTGCTTATCATTTGCTTTTGCACACTCTAAAATACCCAATTTTACTATCTCTACTATTCTAATGTAGCAACCAACTATACACTTACTCATATGACTTTTGTCCCTATATGGTGGGAGTTTTATAGTGCCAATGTTATATCCCTTTCCCTAGTTTTATCATCATGCACACAATATTACTACTCATATAACAGTGCCTGCATATGGCCAAAACCAGGAAAAAATGATGAGGATTTGAGGGCTGTTCATTTAGTTGGAGCTTGGTGTGGTTCAAAATAGAAGTTGCACGATTCGCGTTATAGCTGTCCAAGCAAGTGGTTCAAGTTCAAGATTATTTTGTTAGCATCCTCCATTCACTGAGCCAAGCTGCCCGTGGGTTCAAGCTCCAATGGACCAAGATCATTAGTAGTTGATTGTTTTATTTTGTTAAGTGCGAATAAAGCCTTTTGGCCCTTGTTTAGCTATTTAATGCATTCGGACAGCTTAGGAGAGTGATTTGTGGTCCGAATTATTTGTTTGTTTAAGCTTGTTATGAGCCGTTAGGAAACTAGCTTAAGTAGAATTGGTTTAGTTATTTTTCAGTTTTAGTAGGACTTGTATAAGGCTATTTATAGCCTCAAAAACGTGTTGCTCAGGGTTTTTTTTTTAGAATTGAGAAAATTTCCAGATTTCATTTCCTTGTGTGAAACGTTCTCTAGGGCTTGTGAAAGCCATTATTGAGCATCGTAGAGTTGACTCTAGGTGATCACCGACTTATCAATCAAGCAACATACTTGGTTGTGGCGTTGTTCTACCTTTCGAACCATTCTTGTGTTGTCCAAGTTCGGAGTCGAAGCCACCAAATCCAAATTTGATACCTTTCCGAGGGTCATGGGCTCATGGGTGATTCTAGTCTCGTTAAGGGTCTAGGGATCGTATCAGTTGGTAATCAGAGCATAGGTTCAAGGTATCAAGTTATATCCCCTTTGTTTCGTGTTTTGTTTCGTTTCTTGTTTGTGTCAATTTTTCTATTGTTTCATCGTGATTTGTGTCCAGTTTTGGTGTCAATTGGTGTTGGCTGTTCATATTTGTTGTCCAGAGAAAAAAAAAAGAGGAAGAACATTCTGTCGTTAGCCTTTAGGAACCTGAAGTAGTCTTCTAAGTTTCGTACTAGTTATTGTGTTCAATTTGGGAAATAAAAGTGGATTGACCATGTGTGATTCTTGGACTTTGTGATTCGGCAATACATAATCCGTGAAGTTCTAAACGTTGTTTTGTCAATTTCTTGAAGTCTTGTTAAAACTCTAAAATCTGTCTTGCTTAAACCAAGAATCCGTGGATTCTTTTGGGTGTTTAATCTTCGAGCCTTCTTCGTTTCTTGACTGCTGGAACATTGTCATATAATCTTTTGAGAAATTCCAGAAATTTCTTGGCTTTTGGGGGCCGAAACCTGTTCATACCAAACCTGCACAAAAAAAAAAAAAAAAATCCAGCAGCTAAGCCTTTTGTTTGATGAGTTTTTTTGGCTGTTTGATATTGATCAGAATTTGATCAATAAATTCGCTGTACAGCCCGAAATTCAGCCTATAAAGCACTAGAAATCACACCTCAATTGTGTTTTGGGTAGCTATCAAGTCGGCTGCACAGAAATAAAAAAAAAAAAAAAAGAAACAGCCGCAACCTCAAATCCATTCCCAGTTTGGAATTCACCAAGAGATAGCCGACAGATATTAATCCAAGTTCCTTTGGGAAACTTGTGAAACCAGCCTTGAAATCCATGTTTCATGGGGAAAAGAGGGTAATCTCAGATTTGGTCCAAGCTATACAGTCCAAATAAAATTCCAGTTCGCACTAGTGACGAACAAATCAAGAAACTACATTCTTAGTCACTTTGTTCTAGTTGTCTTGCATCGAGTCCTTAGTCTCTCTTTGTGTCATTAATTAGCTATCTTTCCAGTAGTTTCAGCCACAAAATTCATCCTTAGAAATCCAGAAATCACGTCCAAATTTCCAGTGGCTTAGGTCCTAAAGTTCGACCAAAATTTCCAGATTTTCGGCTAATGTTGAGTCGCAACTTTGCTAGTTGTTTGAGCTGTTAATTACCAGTTTAATTCTAGTAATTTCAGTCTCAAATACCTCTTCAAAGTTCCAATTTGTTTCGTATCTTCCATAGTACATTTAGGTTTGATCTTTTGTCCATCTTGTTCCTTAAATTCAGCATTGATTTCATTGGCTCTTTGGTTCTTTCATCGCTGCAATCTTATTTTTGTTTGAATAAGTCGATTGATAACTTGTGAGAAAGCTCTAAATTATTCAATAGGGGCAATTAACAGCCTTGAGAATTTATTTTTGTGAGCTTATTATAGGGAATAAACACTTGAGTGATACACGAGGGTGAGTGAAACACGTGAGGGAGTGCTGTGAGGAACTATTTTTGTGTTTCACTAACCTTTTTGCAGGTCACTAATAAAATGTCTAATGGAGAAGGAAGTTCACCATTTGACCATAACCGCTTCATGGAGGCTATGACCGCTCAAATGCGAAGGTTGATAAGGGAGGAGTTGGAACCTATTTAAGAACGGATGGACCGAATAGAAAAATCTCATACTACAACAAAAATCTAGCAGTCGTAGACTTACTCTCTCGGAGTCGGGTGATTCTAATGAGGAAGAAGAGGAGTTTGAGAGGCGTTCTAAAGCTGACCGGCGTACGCCTAAGCATGGAGATGATGTCATTAAGGGTGTGAAACTCAAGATTCCTAAATTCCAAGGGAAATCTGATCCCGAAGCTTATTTGGAGTGGGAGAGGAAGATTGAGATGGTTTTTGAATGTAATAGCTACACGGATGAGCAGAAAGTAAAACTTGCAACCGTGGAGTTCACTGACTATGCACGGTATGGTGGGATCAACTACGCCTTAGTCGTAGAAGGAACCGTGAGAAGGCTGTGAGAGGAGTTACGAGGATTGATGAGAAAGAGATTTGTGCCAAACTATTATCACCGAGACTTGCACAATCGATTACAAACTCTTACTCAAGGCAATATGTCCGTGGAGGATTATTTCAAGGAGATAGAGATGGCCATGATGAGAGCTGATGTGCAAGAGGATTTAGAAGCAACCATGGCGAGGTTTTTGCGTGGATTAAAACCAGAAATAGCTGAGGTAGTTGAACTCCAACACTACCTAGACATTAGTGAGTTGCTAGATAAGGCTGTCAAGGTGGAATGGCATCTCAAGAGGAGGGGTAGTGCAAGCCAAAATACCAACTACCAAGCTGGAAATTGGAGGAATTCTCACCCTAGAAGAGAGGAAGAATCCACGGCCTTAACCTCACAACCAAGGCCGAGAACTACCACTCCAAAGCTGGGTCCAAGGGTAGACACTAAAGCTGTCCAAGAAGTTTCTAAGTCACATAATCGGGACAAGAAGTGCTTTAAGTGCCAAGGATTTGGGCATATAGCTTCTCAATGTCCTAACCAACATGCCATGATTGTTTTGCCAAGTGGAGAGGTTATGACGGATAACGAGGATGAATATAAGGATATGCCACTGTTAGTTGAAGAAGATGGAGAATTGGATGAGGAACAACCCATGGATGGACCAATAGGTTGTTTGGTTATGCAAAAGAAGTTCGCTGCCCAAGTTAACTATGATGATATCTGTGTGCAAAGAGAGAATATCTTCTACACTCGTTGTTTAATCATGGACAAAGTGTGTAGTTTGATAATTGATAGTGGGAGTTGTACCAACATAGCGAGTTTGCTTATGGTTGAGAAGTTAGGTCTTCCTACTAACAAACACCCTAAACCATATCGCTTACAATGGTTTAACGAAGGTGATGATGTGCGTGTGTTCAGGCAAGCTCGAGTGCCATTTCGCATTGGTTGGTACGAAGACGAGGTGATTTGTGATGTGGTGCCAATGCAAGCAAGCCATGTGATTCTTGGGCGTCCTTGGCAATTTGACAAGGACGTAGATTTCAAGGGAAAATCCAATAGATACATTTTTTACTCATTGTAACAAAAAGATCACACTTGTACCCCTAACCCCTAAACAGGTTTATGAGGATCAAGTGAGCCTACAAAAAGAGTATAAGTTGGAACTTGAGCGGAAAAACAAAGAGAGGGAAAAGAAAGAGAGAAGAGCAGAATTATGTGAGGAGAAAAAGGCTAGTTTCGGTTCAGACAAGGAGGGAAAACAAGAGTGGAAACACAATTGTCTTGCAAGAGCCATACCTGAGAGCGAGTTTGTGTTTTCTACTAACCAACTACATGTCACTTTGCCTAGTGTGTTCCTTGTTTGTTCACAGGTTCAGAATAGTGTTAGCATACAGGGATCCAGCCTCCGTTTTGAAGTGTTTGGTGCTGGTCATGGGCTGTTTGGAGCTATGGACGGACAACTCAGCTCATGGAGTGGCAGTCTAGTTCCTGGTCTTGTCCTCTAAGCCGTTTTGGTGAAATATCCCTCGAGCTATTGGACATTACTAAGGGAAGTTTCATACCAGATGTCCATTACTTTTGTGATGAGGTGGCAGTGTTTGCATCCTTTTTCCATCTCTTATGTGTTCCTAGTTATTT
The DNA here is from genome assembly GCA_023065735.1 of Coffea humblotiana. Lineage (NCBI taxonomy): Eukaryota > Viridiplantae > Streptophyta > Magnoliopsida > Gentianales > Rubiaceae > Coffea > Coffea humblotiana. The sequence continues at coordinate 20,515,051 of CM041214.1, forward strand.
CTCAATTGATACTTTAATTGATATTCTTTCATGATCCGTTCAAGAGCTTACTTTAGTTTCTTTAGGACTAATTTCCAGGATGTTTATTTGGATTTCATTGCATAATTTTGTGCTTCAAGTCACTTGTGTGTTTACCAATGGTAATTTGCATTCAAGTGCTAGTTGTTTCGTGAGTTTTGATAGCTGTGCGTGTTTAGGAAATTGTACCTTGAGTTCTACTATGCTTTCAAATATCCATGTGCGTTTTATTTCTTTTGATGTGGGCTGTCTAACGTTTGGAACCATTGAGTTCGTTTGTATTTTCCCTTATGGAGTGGTTCATGCTTTCGAGTTAATTGGTGTTGTGTTTCCGGTTGTCTACATTCAATCGTTTTGCGAGTCTCTTGACTTTATGCTTGTCCCCTTTAATGATTATGCTGTTTGTGTGCAACATGCAGATTATTCTATATGTCTCATAGAACCGCTTACAAGTATGATCGTGCATGAGATGTTTCAATCTTCTTCTTTTGTTTTTTACCCAGGCATTGATTTGGGGGCAAATCATTGTCAAGAGAAGGGGAATGATGAGGATTTGAGGGCTGTTCATTTAGTTGGAGCTTGGTGTGGTTCAAAATAGAAGTTGCACGATTCGCGTTATAGCTGTCCAAGCAAGTGGTTCAAGTTCAAGATTATTTTGTTAGCATCCTCCATTCACTTAGCCAAGCTCCAATGGACCAAGATCATTAGTAGTTGATTGTTTTATTTTGTTAAGTGCGAATAAAGCCTTTTGGCCCTTGTTTAGCTATTTAATGCATTCGGACAGCTTAGGAGAGTGATTTGTGGTCCGAATTATTTGTTTGTTTAAGCTTGTTATGAGCCGTTAGGAAACTAGCTTAAGTAGAATTGGTTTAGTTATTTTCCAGTTTTAGTAGGACTTGTATAAGGCTATTTATACCCTCAAAAACGTGTTGCTCAGGGATTTTTTTTTTAGAATTGAGAAAATTTCCAGATTTCGTTTCCTTGTGTGAAACGTTCTCTAGGACTTGTGAAAGCCATTATTGAGCATCGTAGAGTTGACTCTAAGTGATCACCGACTTATCAATCAAGCAACATACTTGGTTGTGGCGTCGTTCTATCTTTCGAATCATTCTTGTGTCGTCCAAGTTCGGAGTCGAATCCACCAAATCCAAATTTGATACCTTTCTGAGGGTCATGGGCTCGTGGGCGATTCTAGTCTCGTTAAGGGTCTAGGGATCGTATCAACTTAGTAATACCATAATTTATTAATAATTTGCATATGAGGAGTACAATTAAGAAAAAGTGGCAAAAAAAGTGGTATGCCTTTTATTTGTATATAAATTTGCAACAGAGAATCTCAAGATAACACCTCTAGCTAAAAGTTAATCATTTTTATGCCATTCTTGAAGGTCAGATCTACAAATTGTAACTCAACATACTTTGTATTGTATTTGGCACTCAAGAAATGCAATCTCTGGCCAAAGTTAATGTATGTTGATCACCATTCTTGAAGGCTAAACCTAAAAATTGTAACTTACATATTTTAGTTCGTATTTGTTGACAAGAATAGTACATTATAATTTCTCATTTTTCTTTGTACACAGATGAGAGTATAGCCCATGATTGGTGGAACGAAATAATATTATGGTATTAACAATCAACATTTCATAAAATACTTTAGTACAAAAAGGTATAAAAGTTTGGAAAAATATAATCCGTGCAAAGCATATACCATGTTGAT